>PVKA01029358.1:0-28391 GCA_004027165.1 Ctenomys sociabilis | reverse complement strand
CAAGTTTCTTGCTGAGGGCAGTGGCAGTCACTGGAAGGAATGATGGAAGAGACAGAGCTGTGCGGTGGAGGTTTTAGGAGCTCTAGACAGATAGCAGCTGACAGCCCAACCCATGTTGGAAGCGGGCCATTAATTTGATGGGCTGGGTAAAGAGAAGGCAGCTGATAGCCAGACTCTGACTTGAAAAGCTGGCTGGCGATACAGCGAGGTGCAGCAGACCTTCCACCAGAGATGCCTGGGAGGCAGAGAAGGAGCAGCTGGGCTTGCTTGGGACATTCATGTCTGAGGTATCTAAGGGGAATGATCCAGATACAGCTACAGCTGAGCCCTATGGTGGAGGAAAGAGATCCGTGGAAGGGAGAAAAGCTGAAAATGGACACAAAGACTACAGCAGGGGTGAAACTACAGGGAAACTCTGAGTATTTAAAAGGCCAGGGGAGGACGAGGAGAATGCTAAGAATAAGGCTACTGGCGGTGGGTGACAGGTTACTCATGCAGAAACTGGATCTCAGATTCCACAGCTCAAAGGATGCCACCCAGCTCAGGACAGGGCTTAACCTCCCTAAGGTGCCTGGGTTCTAAGTCACTTATTTCTATTCTCCACAAATTGCGGTTGTACAAATGGATACAACCTCAGCTGGCTAAACATTTCTTCATTTGAATTTCCCTTCCTGGAAACTAACCGTAAACCATTTTCCTAAACCACAGGCAGTTTCCTTTCCCTAGCTCTAAGGATCAGAAGGTCAGGCAAGCCAAAGAGGGAGGCAAGGCACATTCATCTGATCTTGAACTAGGTTATCAACTAATTCCTAGCATCATTTCACCCCTAATTTACATGGGAAATCTCTTGTGTTTTTTAGTTCTCTGTATGTTTCATGAGAGAAAGATCGCGGTCACTCAGTGGCTTGAGCTAGGAGGGATGTGCGATATAAAGTTTAACCATTAAATAGCTCTGTAAGATCCTATGGTAAACACAAGGCAAGGTTATTCGAAGTCTAACAGAGACAGCAACCCCTGTCTCTTGAGTTGCCCTCAACAGTCCCTGTTACAGCAGGCCCCTGCACACATGCTGTCTGACAGCTATTAGCCAGGCCCAGGCTTAAGGCAGTTTACAGGATAGGAAGGAAAAGAAGGGCTCTGCCTTCTTGATCAGCTCTGACATCAGCCTGGAAGGTCCCTAGACCAAAGTCCTGTCCCCTCCTCCACAAAGATAATGCATGGAGAGCAATTAAGAGCCTCTGAGGTCAGACTGCCAGGTTTCACATTGTCCCTGCTGTGGACACCCTGGTTCTTAGAACCTATTTCTTTACCTGTAAAATGAGCATCTGAGTACCCGCATCTCCCACCTGTCCTGAGAATTAGCTCATGTTCGACAAGGCACTCACCACATTGCCTGACACACAACGGTCATCAATCCTTAGTTATTATTGTTGTGGTGGTGTGTGTGTGTGTGTGTGTGTGTGTGTGTGTGTGTAAATGTCCTCAGGGGGTGGAATGGGCCAAAACCCAGGACCTCATTTCTAAAGTTACCTTCTAATGTTTCCCACCTAGGAACAAGGGAGCAGCAAAGCCCCCACCCACAGCCTGGTGACCTAACTCCTGCACTTGTCCTTAAGACTTTACAGAGTAATGACAAAAACTGAGAGATTGGTGCCCTACAGGAAACAAGGTGATCCTGTTTCTCAGTCCTGAGAAATGAGATTCCTGACAAGGTGTTCTGCTGATCTGCTGAGATTTTCCCTATTTGCCACTTTTCTTTCTTTTTTGATAAGAGTTGATAGGAGCTCCCACTAAAGTAGGGTCAGCAGCCGATCATTTTTGGAAATTTGCAAACATGAGGCGTGGGCATGATTTAAGAAGGAGTTAAACGTGATTTTCAAGATCGCTGAGAGCAACGTCTGGCGATACGGGGCTCGGTGCACCCGGGTGAACACTTCCCGGAGGCGACACCCACGATGCCCTTCGACTGAAATCCTGCAACGCGTCGCAGGAGCCCAGAGCCCGGGCACGGGGCGGAGGAGGCGCAGGAGAGGAAGCCAGCGGCCGGGCAGATGCAACCGTTGCAATGTGGGTCTTTCTCCCTCCTGTGTGACATAATGCGTTTCCTGCTTTCTCGGTGCAGTAGGCGCGCACTCCGCGGGTGCCTGCGAAACCTGGAGGTCGGTCGACCGAACACTGAGATAATCACCGCCATTATCTTGGCGATTTATTTTCTGGGAACACACTTTAAGTGGCCCAGTAACCCCGCCCCCAAATTCCACGACTTTTGGCTTTCTAGGAGGCATTGTTCTCCCCTCCTCCCAGGAAGACAGCCTCTACGCACAGCCAGCACCAGGAAACGGCGTCGGCTCGTTGCTCCGAGAGAGCTCGGGTGGGGTCGGTTCAAAGCTCTTGCCCCCGGGGCTATTTCAAAGATTCCATATCCCTCGCTTTATTTTAAGCAAAAGTATTGCCAAAGCAGCAGCATTTTCTCCCCCTCTCCAGAAACGGCGGTAGGAAGTGGGTAAAGCCACCGTGGAACATGCATGGGTGCCCTCCCACGTCCAACACCCCTACAGAGCTGGGAGCAGCGGCGACCGGTCGGCCACCTCCGGCGCGCGCCCTGCGCTAGGCGCAGACCCGCTGCCGCCGCCCAGCCGGGCCCGGGAGACTCCCAAGGGCTCTTTAAATACGATCTATAAATACTACGGGTGCCGGGCACGCGCGTCACGGCATATCCGGCTTTTGATTGGCCGGTGCAACCTCAGTGATTTGCATAGGCGGATTGCTCAAGGGGCGGCCCCTCCCCCTCTGCGGGCGCCCGACCCCGCCCAGGGGCGGGAGGGGACTGCGGGGTGGCGGTTGCTAGTACCCTTGAGTCGGTTGAGCTCCGAGGTTTTGAACAATTGGACTCCGGTGGGTGTGTGAAACGCTCCCTACCTCGTCGAAGGACCAGCTTTGGCCATCTAAGGGTTGCAGGCCGAAACTGGATCTTTTTTGCTTTAAAAAATAGAAAGTTTTGCGTGGTGCATCGGGGCACACGCTTTGGGTGGCTCCAGAAGGTGACTTTAAATCACGTGAGGCTTGGACGCGCGGCCAGAGCTCTGTCCAATGGCTCGCGACGTAGGGTGTTCAAAAAAGGCTCTTTGCAGGATCGCTGATGGGAGCGAGCTGGCTAGAGAATGGACCGAGGCGGCCTCGGAAAATGCAAACTGTTCCGATGCTTCCTGGGTTAAACCTAAGTTTAAAAAAAAATGCATGGAGTAGCGAACGCGCCGCGGCGATGGGGACCCTTCCCCCCTCTAGGGTCTCACCGTGGAGTCTCGGAGCAGCTACTTCGTGCAGCTCCTGGACTCCGGCCCAGTCGGAGTCTTTTCTGGGGCAGGAGGCTGGCGGCGCGGAGGTCGCAGGGGCAGAAAGGACCACACTTTGTTCTGAGGCTCGCGACCCTGCCTAGCGGGGTGTGGAGGCGCAGAGGAGTTCTGGCGAAAGAGGTGGCGTGGTCGTGCGGGAGAAGATGCAGCTATTGTTAATATATTAACATACCGTTGTTACAAAATCACCTTTTTCTGAACCTGCGCTGAGAATGCCGGGTGTTCTTGCTGTTGGCTCAGCGTCTGCTGCACCCGTCAGTTCTTTTCTTTGGAGTGAGATCAATATGGTGACTAATTCTTTCAATTTTCAGATCCTCTACCCTTAACTCGCCCACGGGCTGATCCTGTACGTTGGTATCCTATACCCAGTCAGTCCTCAGTAAACAGGAGCGGAAGGAGTAAGACAAATGCATTTACAAGACGCTAAGCGTGCGCCCAAAACAAAGATTTTATGAAACCGTAATTTCATAAATGTTCTACTTTGGTATCATTTCCCGCCCAAATAACATTCAAGTTCATTCAAACGGACTCTTGTTACTTGCGGACAATGGCTTACTCTGTTTCAAGTTGGACGCTAGCGATTTGCTCTGCTCTTCCCAAAGGTTTTTTTTAAAACAACTTCAGATTTTTACAAACGAGCTCCCCCTGCTGTCCGCTGTTTTACGGGCAACGGCCTGAGAAGTCTGAACACGTACCTGGGAGTTACAAGCAGGGACGCTGAGCTTAAGGATGTTTTTCTCCGTGAACACCACAAGCATCATTTGAGTTGTTATTGCCAATTAAGTGTAATCTTTCAGCTGCGAGCGCTACCTTAAATATCTTTCCCATTTCCATAGCAACACAAACCAGTTTATACTTTACAAGCAGTTCCTGAATAAGCGAAGTTGGGCTGGTTTTGCAGGCACTGTCCTCCGCACTAACTGTATCCGTATAAAAATCTTGTGATTGTCAAAATATTTTTTCTAATAATTTTACTGCTGTCCAGTGGAACAATCAAAATCGGCTGTTTTGAACACCTGTCATTCTTGAGAGAGGTTTATTTTGAGGAGAAGAGAGCTAAGTGCAGGGGTGGGCAGCAGGTACCACTCTGAGCCACCAGGAGGTAGGAGGCTAGCCCTAGCTGCAGAGACAGGGCTGGGTGCAGCCCTACTGTGAATCCCAGCACGGGCAGTCGCGCTGTGTGTTTCACAGAAAGCGCTTCCCTTCTTTTACAGAAATGTAAGATTTCGAATTATTCTGTGGTTCCCATTCTCTCAGCTGCAAGGACAGATGTTAAAATATATAATCTTCTCTTACTTTCCAGGGATAGGGGGAAACCCCAGCCTTTTGTTAGCTTGGGTGAAGGCCACAATCCAGCAGTCACTGAAGGATCCTGCAATTGCATCTCGTTATGGGCAGAATCATAGCCCTCACAGCTTCCTTAATTCATATGTTGAAATCTTAACCCGTGTACCATAAAATGTGACTGTATTGAGAAATGGGGCTTTCACAGAGCTTTTAGGGTAAAATGAGATCTTTAGGTGTGGCCCAAATAGGCCAATGTCTTCCTAAGAAGGAGTGCAGAACATTGGTGCAAGGAGGAAAGACAGTGGGCGGGCATAATGAGCAGGTCACCATCTGCAGTCCCAAGAGAAAGCCCTTGGGAGGAACCATATCTGCCAAGTCCGTGGAACTTCTCCACAACTATGAGCACCAAAGTGTCTACTGTTTAAGCCATCAGGTCTGTTGTACTTCGCTACACTAGTTTCTAGTGAAATAATACATGTCCCTCTTTCCGAGTTAATGTTGCAAGAACTGTGTCTTTAAAATAAAAAAAAAAATATGTGTAGTTGCAAGACACTCCGAACCTCTGCCCTCAAGCCAAGTCTAAATGTAGAAAAGGAATGTGGGATGTTGGTCCTTATGGGATGTGCTTGGCGTTGGGTTATCTTCTCTCCCCATTTATTTAATAGTGATTATGAATTATCCACTTTAGAGAAGTTCACATTTCTATTGTGCACACATGGTAGATAGCAAGTTACAAGGGTTAGGAGCAGTAGACTCATGGTAAAGGGCTCATGCACTTCAGCACAATGGCAGCTGTGCACACTGAGGATTTGAGTGACTGCTGACCTGTGCTTTAGAAGCCTGCAGCTTCTGAAAATCCAGTAGCAGAGCAATGACTTCTGACTGTGCTATCAGTCACCTTTGCTTTGCTGTCTTTCAGGGAGATTATATTACTGAAGCTATGCATGTAGGAGTTTGTGCATTCATTTTTGGCAGAAGTATGAAGTCCATAGTTACGAAACTCCTTGAGTCTTCTATTTGTGCATGACTTGAGTTTTATGTTATGTACCGAAGCACTCGAAATCTGGTTCATATTCCAAGCTATTTTTGTTTTTATAGAAGTGAGTTTACAATAAACTCCAGCTGACTGGATTTTTATTTTCAATTATTTCTTCAAAATCATGCTTCTTCAAATATACCTATCGGGGACCCATATCAAAGCCTCATGCAGTCTTTCCAATAATCTTTCATGGAAGAACCATTGTGGTCTACACCTTAGAAATGGGACAATTGGCATTGAGCTCACGTTGTCTGCTTGAAGTTAGCATCAAAGCTAACTTAAGAATGGAAGTCCAGCTGATGCTAGGTAAAACTCTCAGAAAACAGAGAGTATTACAAATGTATAAAGTCAAGGAATAGGGTTGGCCAGATAGCTCAGCAGACTCACACACCTGTTTAGGCAGAGCGCAGGGACTGGGGTTTGATCCCTGAGTGCTGCACCAGTCTGGCTCCAGGGAGATTGGGTGTGGTGGCCGTGGTGGTGTGCTCCTGTAATCCCAGTGCTTGGGAGGCTGTAAACAGGTGGATCACTACGAGTCCGATCTAGTAGAGAGACCTTGAACACCCTGTAGACCCTTCTCTAAAGTACAAAAACAAAAACATGTGATACTGACAAAAAAAAAAAAAAAAAAAAAAAGACTTGAGGACCAATGGAACAGATTAGAAGATGTAGACAGAACTCCAAACACACTCAGCCACCTTATCTTTGACAAAGGATCTCAATACATTCACTTGAAGAAAGATAGCCTTTTTAATAAATGGTGCTTGAAAAACTAGCTTTGCACATGCCAAAGGCTACAAACTATACTCATATTTCTCACAGTGCACTAAAGTCAAAAGGCATCAAAGATCTAAATATTAAAACAGAAACATAAATCTGCTGAAAGACAGAATAGGTCGAACTCTCAAAGATGTAAATGTAGGCCGAGACTTTATTAGCTGAAGTCTGATTGTACAAGAAATATTGCAGAGAACTGGGATCTCATCTTATTTAAAGATTTACACAGAAAAAGAAATTAACAGAGTGAGTACAACCCACAAAGTGGGAAATTTTTTTTTCCATCTGTTCCTCAGACAAAGGACTAATATCTAAAATATATAAAGAACTCAAAATATCAGTCCACCAAATTGAAAGACCCAGTCAATAAATGGGCATCTAAAATGAATAGACACTTATCATAAGTAGAAATGGCAAATAAATATGTGAACACATTCTCAACATCATTGGTAACTAGAGAAGTGCAAATTAAAAAAACACTGAGATTCTGTCTCACCCCAGAAAGAATGGCTCTTATCAAGAAATCAACCAATGACAAATGCTGGAGTGGCTGTGGGGTAAGAGGAAACCTTCTCTACTCTTGGTAGGAATGTACGTTGGAGCAGCGACTCTGGAAAACAGCGTAGAGATTCATCAAAAAAACTAGGAGTGGAAGATGCAGACACAACTCTAAACACTCAGCTATTCCGCTCTTGCTGTCTTCCCCATAGAATTAAAAGCATCTTAGCATAGTAATACAGATGAATCCATATTTTAGCAGAAGATTTTATAATAGCTAAATTTTCAAAACAACCCAGAATTAACCAATTCATAAAGAAGACATGTTTATTTAATACAATGGAGTAAAGAAGGGTAAATTTGAGACATTCTGAAGTGTGTTGAACAGAAGAATTTTCAGTTTTGTATGACCAGTCAGGGTAACACTGGATTTAGAGATGGTAACAGTAGGAAATTCCTTTTTTTTTTTTTTTGTCTTTTTGAGACAGGGTCTCACTATGCAGTTTAGGCTGGCCTTAAGCTCACTTTGTAGCTCAGGCTGGTCTTGAACTCACAACAATCCTCCTGCCTCAGCCTCCCCAGTGCTGGGATTACAGGCCTGTGCCACCATGCCCGGCTTACAGTAGGAAATTCCTAACACACCTATGAACTGTCCTGTGTTATGTATGGCCACCAGCATCCCTTTCTAGTATTTTTTAATTGGCTGATTATCTGCACCAGATAGGTTTTTAAGATAATTCCTTATTTTTAAGACTTATAAATGCCTTCAATTGTTACTTATACACTTAAAAATATATTGGGGAAGCTAAAAAGTTTTGTCTCTAGCAAGAAACTTCCCAAACATGGTAGAAGGACATTGGGATGATGAATTAGAGGATCATCTTTTGAGTAAGCTGAGGACAGGCAGTTAGTTCAAAGAAAAATAGTTGATGTTTGGGTCTAAGCATTCTCTGCCCAGTACTTTGAGCTTTCCTTTTTCTCTTTTTTTGGCAGAACCAGGGATTGAACCCAGGTCCTTGTGCTTGCCAAGGAAGCGCTTATTCCACTGAGCCATTTCCCCAGCCCCTTTAAGCTTTTTCTGAGAGCAGAGGCTTTATTTTTTTTTACGACACACATGCATTTATTTCATGTTTACTGAGTGGTTTCCAGTGCACAAGGCGTGGTTCTGTTCCAGGCACTTGAGAGCAGTGGTGTGTCTTCAGGGATGCTTACATTTCAGTGGGAGGGGAGAGACAATAAAGTGGAAAAGGAAGGGGAGAAATAAAGCCACACAGTGGAGAATTAATGTTGAAGCATGCAAGTTCTTATGAGACCACAGAAGTTTTGAAATGTGATGTGAGCCTCAGAGCAGTGGGAGGATGGAAAAGTTTGAAAGGCCGTTTTAGGAGGTGGCGTAATGAACGGGAAGAAGGTGAAGTTATGACTCCGGGAGCAGGAGGATTAAACAAAAGAGGAGAGCGGGGTGATTGGAAAGGAGCACGTGTTGAACGGGACAGTACTTGGGTGTGGCGTGCTCTGCAAAGGAAGACAGACACAGAGTGAAGGAGACAGTGCGCTGTGTGGTGTGTGGGGCAGGCGTCAGGGAAGGTCATGTAGGCCAGCGTGAGGGACAGCACACAGACAGGAATTTCTGAGAGGGGGAAGAAAAATAAGGGCCTGGAAGCACCGACTTATGTAAGTTCAGGTCAAAGGTAAAAGGAAGCGAGAAGATACCAGGGCTGGTGTAACTTCAGGAACAACCTGGCCGAGAACAGGGTGGAAAACATCCCATTTTAGAATGAGTTAATGTTCAATCTTCATTTACGCAGAGTCACTTTGAGCAACTTTTTGTCTAACTGACCTCTTAAGTTTAAGCTGATTTAAATTGAAAGCAATGCACGCCAGTTTCCTCTGCGCCTTTTTGTTTCAGCGTACTCCTAAAGATAGAAGTCGGAACAGAAAATTTCGAACTTGGAAGTGTGGGTCATGAGAACAGCTATTTTTTTTTTTTTTTTACTTGACATGCCAGTGTTTGAATTTATTCCAATGAATATTCATTTTATAATACAGGAAAACAGGGCTGGGGAAGATAGCTTAGTGGCATAAGCGCCTGCCTGGCAAGTGCGAGGTCCTGAGTTTGATCTCCAGTACTTGAAAACAAACAAAAAAGTGAGTATAGTAAAGGAAAACAATGCATACATGTTTAAAATAGGTACCTTCAAATCATGCCCCTAAAAATATAAAACAAGTATCCTGAATTATTTCCTTTTCAGTCTGAGCTGGGGTATTTTTAGAAATGTAAAGAAATCAATACTTTTCAACGATCATTCTGCCATCAATATTTCTACCCAAACAGGTGTCAGGACTAGATTTTCTTCTAAAAACGGAACAGCAGATCCTTCTCCTTGTATAAAGCGCCGGGCTAAGACCCCGCGGCCACACTGTGGCTCTGCTCCATATTTAGCTGTGATACAAGAAAGCCCATGAAAGAGTTCTGGGGAAAACCCAGCACTTCCTGTTTTTCAAGTTAATTGTGTGTGCGGTGCTCAGGAGCTTACGGAAGCACTGAGCAAACCGTTTGACACTGAAGAATTATCTGCATCGGGTCCTATTGACTGCAGGTAAAAGTAGGCAGAGGAGAACTGAGGATTCACTCTCCGCACGCGCCTGTGCCGAGAGCTAGGCCTCAATGCACGCTTGTGAACTCTCTGTGAGGTACATATTTTTAAAAATTGAATTCATAAGCAAAGAAACTGAGCTGCAGAGAGTACAAGGAGCTCAGGATTGCAGCACGGTGGAGTCCTGGTACAGAGGGCTGAGGAGGGCAGGCCCAGGACACCCCAAGGCCTGTTCTGTGGATGCTCAGGCCACCTTGCCACTCCTCTTAGGCTGAATTGCAGGTATTTGTTCTTCTGCTGAGGTTGACCCTAAATTTGGATATTTATCAACTAATGATTTTAGGTAATTGTTTTCAGGGTAAGACAAAGTTCAGATTCCCTTAAAAGCTCTGCTCAAAATCATTACATAGTGATAACAATAAATATTGTTTCCTTATATTATGAGTACAATTAGTAATGTTTTGTGTGATTTGCATCTAAAACCACTGAGAATACTAGTGATACTTAAGAAAGAAAGGCAGAAGGGAGGAATGGGATGGAGGGAGATGGAGATGGAGGAGAGGGAGAGGGGAGGGGGAAGGGAAGGGGAGGGGGAGGGGAAGAGAGAAGCAAAGCAAGGCAAGGAAAGGCAAATCAAGAAGAGAAAATTATGAGGTTCTGTAAGGGGATACCACACTTGGTTGAGATTTTTAAAAGATGTGCTCATAAAAATGGTTATTTACAAAGTTGTGGATGAGTTAAAGGACCGTACATGAGATGCTGAGCCACACGAGGTTCTGCGACAGTGGGAAACCATTGCTGCCCTTGTTTTGAGGGCAGAAGAAGAACCAAGCTTGTGTGAGGGGGGGTCCTTGGAAGGGGCTTCCAGTGGTGGCTATGGTCCACTGAGGATACAGCTGCTGGCAGAGCAGGCAGTTCTGCCAGCTGGTTAGGTGGAAGAGGTCCCCACTCCTACTAGAGCCAGAGGGCAAGGGAGTGGGGTAGCAGCTGGGGCGGCCCAGGGGTTGTCTACAGGGTTACTCTCCTCAGATGCAGAGCAACAAAAGTGGATGTGGGGGCAAATTGAGAAAAACAGCTTGCTGAGGCGAGGTATACGTGCTGATTAAAAAACACAGGGTGTGGGGCCAAGGAGAGTGTTCAGTAGAATAAGAGCTTCCCTGGCAAGTGTAAGGGCCTGAGTTCAATCTCCAGCTCTGCAAAAACAAAAACAAACAAACAAACAAACAAAAAACAGGGTATGTTTAAATTTTTCTTAAATTAAAAAATTTTAAAATTAATTAAAATCATTTATTTTTTTTTTTCCATTTGGCACAGGGTCTCATTATGTACCTCCTACTCATAGCGATCTTCCTGTTACAGCCTACCCAGAGCTGGTATTACAAACTTGCATTACAACGCCTGAACTCTGTGGCTGGCTCAATGTGTGCCCAAGCGAGGGTTGGCATGGCATGCAGGACCAGGGATTGAACCCTGGTCCCTGCACTTGCCAAAGCAGGCACTTAGTCTGCTGAGCTATCTTGCCAGCTCAAAATTAGGTTTTAAAATTACAAATGTCATTACAGTGAAAGAACGCATTACCATTGGTCCTTGCCAAAATCCTCCAGTAGCTGAACACCTGTCGCATTTTTCTTTTCTTTTTTTTTTTTTTTTTTTGTCTTTTTGAGACAGGGTCTCACTATGCAGTTCAGGGTGGCCTTAAACTCACTTGTAGCTCAGGCTGGTCTCGAACTCACAACAATCCTCCTGCCTCAGCCTCCCGAGTGCTGGGATTACAGGCATGCGCCACCACGCCCGGCTGTCGCATTTTTCTTACTACTTTCTGAAGCAGTTTTGGAAGTCCTCTTTTGTGGGTGTATTTACAAAGGATGATTTACATAAAAAAGAAAGGTCAGTGTAGCTGCCAGTGTCTCTAACAGAAAGCTGGCTCCTGAAAGACATTATTAGGTACATTCACGCAGTTATTCGCTGGCTGTGGGGCCTGGTGTCACGTCTGGCTATTTCCCAAAGTCAAAATGACCACAGAGGCTACATTTTTAAATCAGTTCAGAACATTGAGACACTCAGGACAGCACCACTAAAAGCACTTAGGGGAGAAGGTCTCTAGAACTTCTTCAGAAAGTACCATGGTGACAAGCGTGCTTAAGGAAAGGGAGTGTTTTAAGGGAGACTGATGGTAATATGTCTTTTAATGTCATAAATTTTAAAAAATTTAAACATTCACTTTAGCCGGTGATCATACTCCTCCGGGGGTGGTAATTTAGAGCCGAGGAAGCCTTCATTCCTTAGTAGGAATAAAGTTACATCTAATATATGGCACTGACTCCCCCAGCCTGTTCATGCCTAGGCAGACTGTTTCAAATTCTTGATGGTCTAATGATGTCTCAAAATAGAGAAAGGGAAGGGAACTTTCTACCATGAAATATTCCATCTACTTTAATAGTTACAATACACTTCACGAGATTGTGATGTTATGTTTTTATTCTATTTTTTTAGCTTAAAAAATTACATTGTTTTGGGCCAGCCAAATAGCTCAGTGAATTAAAAGTTTGGCCCAAACTTTTTTGGGCCAAAAGTTTGATCCCTGGGCCTGCTGTTCCAGCTCCGCTCCTGGGGTACACTGAGACAGTGATTGAGACTGGACATGGTAGTACGTGTCTGTAATCCCAGCACTTGGGAGGCTGTAAACAGGAGGATCACTACGAGTTAGTGAGACCGTGAACATCCTGTAGACCCTTCCCTAAAATAAAATAAAATAATGACATGATCTGTCCATTACTAAGCCTGGGTTAAAATAGTTGGAGTTTTCAAAAGGACTTACAAATATAATCATATAATTTGTGACGGAGTCTGAGATTCAATTTGCTTAGTACTAGAACATAGATCATTTCACAGTGCTACAGTCTATGTAGTTTTAAAAGGAAATAATAGCTCACTCTCAAGTGATAATTTAAAAACCATGGCCCATCCCCAAAACTCTCTTAAGAAGCCAAGTAGTTAATTAAATATTCAATCAGATTATCTGAGTGCTTTTTAATAGCTATGCTGTAGTTTAGAATTAAATGATGGTGAGGAACGTCTATTGAAAATACTATGTCATAATTTGGAACCCTAATCCACTAATCCTAATGATGACTACAAAGTTTTAATTATTTAGGTTAAGAACTTGTCAGTTAGGTTGTTAGGAAACCATATGAAAATGTTTTAAATTTATGTGAGAGTGGAATATGGTACATTATCTAAATTTCATGTTTACTGGCATAGATAATTGTGTAATAGCACCAAAATAATTAAGGATCAAAGGGCTAAAAGACACAAACATTAGATCTGGGCATACTTATCTCCAATGGAAAGAGGTCTTAAAATAAGTCTTATATGAACTGTGATTTCATATAATAAAATAGGGATTAAAATTCAAACCAGAGACTTAATTAATATTATCCTTTTAGAAGAGATTTTAATTCCCTACCTTCTGGTGTCTGATTGTAGATTCTTAGAAGCATGAGCTTTCTTCTCCCTTTTTGTTGGTGTAGTATTTACTCCCAAGTATCTAGACCCAGGTACTTCTTATTTTGTAAACTAAGGTATCGATCATTACCTACTGACTTCCTGCTATAGAAGGTGAGGATTTAATTCATGTACAGCTAAACACAGTCTGCCATTAATAATGTCAATATCTGTAGATTGTTTTTTCTTTGGCTGATCAGTTTCTCCAAATAGGAATTATCTGGGAGTTAAAGGCCAGGTTGATAGCATTTCAAGCCTAATAAAGTAACATGGTCTTGAGGTTTTGCCATCTAGGCTATAGATTTCCATATAGATTTGCATATTACCTGAAATCAGGAGCCTTAAGTTTAGAGACTGTCTCCCTGGTTGAACTTCCCAGGCAGGAGGGAAAGGTAACCACTTGGGCTGTCTTCATGCAGGATGGGAAATGAAGCTTTCTTCTTTTCTGTAATCTTATTTACTTGTTTATTTAGTACAGGGTCTGGCACAGCATGCAGTACCGGGGATGGAACCTGGGTCCTTGAGCTTGCCAGGCAGGCGCTTAGACTGCTGAGCTATCTCCCCAGTCTACAAATAAGGCTTTCTACAGTCTCTCAACCAATCCTTCTATTTTTTAGCCACACCCTACCCATGTGCAGGTTCCCAGGGGCCTTCCAGCCCAGCCATTCAGGAACTGTTTCAGGGCCCCAGGGCCTTCTTCTGGCTGGCCTTTTCCCACTGCCTGGTTCAGGTTTCCTCTTTCTCTGGTATGCTAATTAGGTCACCACACACTCATTTATTTTTTATTCTCCCTCAATTTCCTTGTGTCTGTCTCTATTCTCATTTTTTTCCTCTCCTAGCACTTTACTTTTTGAACCATTTACCATCATTTGAGTGTGGTTTATGGAGGAAATACAGTAAGAAAACTTCACAGTATTTACTATCTTTGGTTGTTACAAGAATATATGTAATATTTGTAATGTACATTACGGGCAACTCTGAGAAACCTTTCATTTTCATGAAATTAAATAAGCAGTTGGTCAAGAGGATTGGCTTCTTATCTGTGATATTTTTTTCATGTCAATATGCATTTTGCAGTTGAAGACATAGCTTACGTTAGCGTACGTTTTCAGTAAACAAAACTATCAAAGAAAAACATTAAAATTTATCACTGGACTCTAGTCATTTTAACATAAATTGTGTACAAAGTAAAAAAACTGAATGTATGACTTTCATTTTCAGGAAGATGGAGTATTTCTTGTTCCCTGACCCTCCCAGTTAGAGCTAAAATGCCTTGGTGTGCATGCTGTGCTTTTGTAAATGTAGCTACTCTGGTGGAAGCAGAAAGACTGCAAGTTCAGGGGAGATCTGGAAACTTACAAGACTATCTCAAAACAACTTTATAAAATTGTAGGGGAGAGATGGGTGAGGATACAGCTTGGTGTAAACCACTTGCCTAGCGTGTATGCAGAGGCCTCAGATTCAACCCCAAGTACTGAAAAATAAGACAAAAAACCAAAACCAACAACATAAATAAATTCTGGATAGCATATATGACAAACACAAGAAGATTTTGAAAGGATAGAAAGAAAGACATGCTAGGGATCTTTGAGTCTGAAGAACAATATTTTAGTTTTCTCTTTTGTGTTTCTTTCTTGCCTTTGTGCACCCTAAAAACCTGACTACCATAAAATACTAGCTCTCATCAAGAGAATTAAAACAAATGAGAACCTCAACAAAAGTGTTTTCTTTCTAGCCAAAGGACTAGGACAGAGACAGATTATAAAGGCAGAAAGCTCTTGGGTGACATTCACTCTGTTATAGCTACCCCCCCCCCCCAGGGAAGGCTGCAGCTCTGCCCTCTCCATTGTCAGCTGTGTCAGTCAAGACCTCTGGGTGGGGGAATCAACCCTTCAACCCTCATCAACTAAGTAGACAGTCAGAACTTGCACCACCCATCCTGCCAAGCTGTAACAAGGAGTGGCTCTCCTTTTCCCTCCCTCCCCCCCCCTTCCCTCTCCTGCTCTCTCTCTCCTTCCTCTCCCCCTCCTTCTTCTCTGCTTCCTCTTTCTGTTCCTTCCTCTCTCCTTCTCTTCCTCCTTTGTTTCTTCCTCCTTCTCCTTCTTCTCCTCCTTCTCTTCCTCTTTCCTCCTCTTCCTCCCTCCTCCTCCCTTCTCCTCTTCTTCCCTCTTCTTTCTCCTCTTCCTCCTTCTTTGTTTTGCATGCTTCTTCTTCTCCTCCTCCTCTTCCTCCTCCTCCTTCTTCCTTCTTCTTCTTCCTCTTGCATACTGGGATTCAGTATGGTATGGATGTGTGGTATTTTTACACAATGGAATATTATTCAGCTATAAAACAGGGTAAATCTGAGTCTTTTATTGGTAAATGGATGCAACTAGAGCACATACTCTTTAGTGAAATATATCAGACCTGCACATGCAAACATCATATTGTCTCCTTGGCATGAAAACCTGAAAGATAAAAAGCATTATATCTGAAGGATATAATAGATTCTGGGAAAAGGGTATGAAATTATTCAAAAGGAAAGAGTTACTGAGGTGAGAAGGACAGGACAAGCAGTGAGGGAAAGAGATTTATCTAGGTATATAAGCAGGATGGTTTGGACAACTGTACTGTGCATTTCTGCTGGTCTATGGAAAAGAACAATCATTTGTTTGCTCTCCTTTTTTCAATTGTTTGTACTTTTTCTCTTCTTGATTTCTTATACATTCCTTTCTTTTTTCTTCTCATTTTTACATGCATATATCTGGTAATATGAATCATTGCTTGGAAGGCAACACTAAGTATTACAACAAATACTGTGTGTATTAGAGTTTCACTAGAGGAATAGATGTAATACAAAGAACAGATATAAGACAAGATGTACAGATGTGTAAGGAATTACGAGATTGGCTTACCACAGTCAGTCGCAAAGTCAGATGAAGAAGCCTGCAGGATTCAGTCCCAAGATCTGAAGCTCACTGCAGTGCTCCGTGCAAGTCTCTGTCAGCAGATGGATGTGCAACAGAAGGCTGGAGAATCTGCGATGGAAACTGAAGGATCCAGGCTGGAGGCCAAAGAGTCTGTGCTGCAAGCCACAAGGTGAAGTCCAAGCTGATTGGGAAGATAGAAGTTCCCCTAAAGAATTGGAACGTCCGCTTTATCTTTGCCCTTTTTGTTCTGAGTCACTCTGGGGCAGGTCTTCCTAGTCCAGTGGTGCAAGGCCGCCGACCACCCAGGTGATCCAGCAAAGCTGACACAACCTATCGACCACTGAACTGTGAAATTCATGTTTTTGTTAAGTGAAATTCTGTATCACTTGTAATGTTTTGGTTTAATTCTAATTTATACTCTCTTTAAAAAACTTAAAAAAAGAAGGTGCTGAGGAGATCTCAGTAGAATAAGCACTTGCCTGGCAAGCGCAGGCTCTTGAGTTCAATCCCCATTACCAGGAAAATATAAGCAAATAAATAAATAAATAATAAAAATGAAATAAATAAGAGAAAAATTGGGCTGGGGAGATAGCTTGGTGGTCTAAGCTCCTTCCTGGCAAGTGCAAGGGCCCGAGTTTGATCCCTAGTACTACATGCCATGCTGGTCCCAGAACCTGGGCAAGCCATGCATGAGCTACATAGCGATACCCTATACAAAATAAAAAATAGTGCCCCTGGTGTAGTGGTATCATGCAAGATTCCCTATACAAAATAAATAAATGATTTTTTTTTAAAAAAAGAAAAATATATAAAAATAAATAAATAAATACAGCTGAACCTTTCTGTCCTATGGGGTGTGGATTAGAAATGATATAGAATTTCACTAAACAAAATGATAGGAATTCAACCATGGTTGTTACATTGCATATTGTCGTCTTCAAATTAGTTGTTCAGACTACCAGATATAAGCATGTAAAATGGGTCAGAAAGTTATAAAAAACTAAAAAAGGAAAGAGAAACAATTAAGCATGAACTGTTTCTTTCAATAGACCAGTAGAAATCATAGTGCAATTATCCAACTCATCCTATGTGTACACACACATATATTTTCTTTTCCTTCTTTCTTTCTTTGATTCTTTTTCTCAATCCCAGTTGTTCCTTCCCTTTAAACAGATTCTTTCCCCTTCAAAGTATCTCTTGTACATTTCAAATCCTATTTGCTCTTTCAGATTTTAACACAGGGAGGCAATATAATGTTTACACATGCAGGTGTGATTTATTTCACCTATGAGTATGGTCTCTAGTTGCATCCATTTACCCATAAAAGCCTTGAGTACATCTGTTTTAATAGCTGAGTAGTACTCCATTGCGTAAAAATACCACATCTTCTTTATCCATTCCTCTGTTGGTGGGCATTTGGGTTGTTTCCAAGATTTAGCTTTGACAAATTGTACTACTGTGAACATGTGCGCACATATATCCCTGTAGTATGATACTTTTAGTTCTTCTGGAAAAATAAACAGGAGGGAAATAGCTGGGTTAAATGGAACCTTTAATCCAAAGTTATTGAGGAATATCCACACTGATTTCCACTCTTGAAAACAGAATATGCCAAACCTCATGTGACATAGCTAAAAGTGGTGATGGGAGAGAAATAGATACATTAGAAGAGAAAAAGAATTAAAGCAATAATATAAGTGCCATCTCAAGAAACTTGAGGAAAGAAGAACAAAATAAGCTCAAAACAAGCAAAAGACAGGAAATAGTATAAAGAGTAGGCATATGCAAAATTGAGAACAGGAAAGTAATAGAGAAAAATCGATGAAACAAAGAGCCGGTTCTCTGACAAGGTTAATAATTTTGACAAACTTTTATCAAGATTAATATCAAAAAAAGAGAAAACATAGACTACTAATAATAGGAATAATAAGGAGTCATTATAGAATCTGAAAACATCAAAAAGTTAAGAGAATAGTATGAACAACTTCACACAGATTAACTCATCAATTCAAAAGAAATGGACACAGGCTTCAAAAAATAAATCACCACATCTCCAATAAAATAAATAGTTTCAATATCTAATACTTTTAAGAAAATTAGATTTATGACATTAAAACTATACCCAAAGAAATGTCCTGGTTCAGATTGCTTTACTGGAGAATTCTATAAAATGTTTAAAAAATTAACACCAATTCTGTATCTTCTCTCTGAAAAATTAGAAGAGAAAGGAATGCCTACCAATTTACTTTATGAAGCTAGTATTACACTAATAACAAAAGTAATAATACACACAAATGAAGACTATGGACTTCTGTCCCTCACAACTATGGTGCAAAGAATTGTTACCAAAATATTAGTCATATGTATTATGCAATAACATATTAAAATAACTATACACTATGACCAGGCACACTTATTCCAGAGATAGAGATGGTTCAATATTCAAAAGCCTGTGAAGTTATCTCAACACTAAGTCATGTCATTATATCAATTGATGCAGAAAAAGCATTTGACAAATTTATCACCCCACTCATGAAAAACATCTGAGCAAAACAGAGAACTGTGCACACTCTAAGGAGCCTGTACACGAAACATACAATTAACATTAACACTTAGGGAGTGAAAGATTAAATGCTTTCCTCCTACAAAAAAGCAAGTAGGCCCAGCCTTAGTATTTTTATTCAACATTGTACAACAAGGTATCAAAGAAAAAAAAAAGATACATAGATTGGAAAGAAAGAAATTGTTTTTTTACTTCCAGATGACATGATAGTTAAATGTAAAATTCCAAGGAACCTAAAAATATTTTCCTAGAACAAAATAATTGGATTCATCAAGGTCATGAGATATAAAATAAATATAGAAAAATTCATTGTATCTTTATATACTAGGGATGAACACATTAAATAAAAAAACAAATGATAAAATAGAATTTTCAATGACTGATAAATGAAATACATGGGTGTAGACTGAAAACAATATGTACAGGAGCTGTGTATGGAAGACTGACAAAGCAGAGAACAGATAGACATACAACAATCGTGTATTAAAAGACAGTGTAGAAAGCACATCAGTTTTGTCCAAGTTGGAATGTGGGTCTAACAGAATTTGTACAAAAGTTCCTAGATTTTCTTGTGTATATATACACAAGATTATTTCAAACTTCATATGAAAAAGCAAAGAAGAACAGCTAAAAGAACTTTGGAAAAAAAGAGTTGGGTGATGTCTTAGTCACTTTTTCATTGTTGAGACAAAATACCCAATACCCAAAGTTTAAGGAGAGGCTTAATTTGACTGGCAGTTACAGTAGCTAGGTGATTGGCTCCAAGAAAATAAGGGGCCGGGGAGATGGCTCAGTAGAATAAATGCTTGCCTGGCAAGTGAAGGGGCCTGAGTTCAATTCTCGGTCTCTCAAAAAAGAAAATAAGGACATGGCAGAGGGGCATAGCTGAGGACAGCTGGTCACAGTCTGGCAGCCAGGAAGCAGGAAGGGTAGAAAAGGAGGTGGGAGGTGTGTACTTCCAGGCCATGCCCCCAGTGATGCCTTCCTTCACCTCTGCTGACCAGGCCCACCTCCTAATCGCATATTTAGCTACGGGTCCATCTGTGTATTAACCCACTGAGGAGGATAGCATCCCCATGATCCAACTGCCTCTGAAAGGCAAGGGTGCTTGAGAATTTGGAGGGGGCATGCAATCTGTATCTAAACCATAACAGAAGAAATCATGTCACATTTTGTTTTTATGACTTCATGACTCAATCTATAGCAACAGTGGTCAAAATAGCATGAAGTTGTGGAAGGATGGACAGACACACAGAATAGGATAGAGAACTTAGAAAGTGTCCTACACAAATATCCCCAACTTACTTTCCAATTGATTTTTCAGTACGGGGGATTGAACTCAGGACCTTGCACTTGCCAGGCAAGTGCTTATTCTGCTGAGCTATTTCCCCAGCCCCCAACTTACTTTTGATGAAGGTGTAAAAAATCAATTTGATGAAGGAAAAGAAGCCTTTCCAAAGCACTGCCAGAGTTACTGAAACTCCACAAATGAAAAGGATAAAACAAAAATCCTTACTAAAGTCCTACACTTTATATACAAAAATGAGTTCAAAATGGATCATAGAATTAAATATAAAATGTGAATCTGCAATACTTTTGGGAAAAAAAATAACAGGAGAAATCTTTGTGATATAAAACTGGGCAGAGTTTTTAGACTTGATCCTGAAAGGATGATTCATAAAAGGAAAAACAGAGAAAATAGATCACATCAAATTAAACTTAAGATTCTACTATGATAATAAAATGACAAGTTTCAGGGCATGCAAAACAATTTGCATAAGTCATATTCTTAAAAGGTCAAGTTTTTAGAATATAATAATTAAGTAAATTAAGAAATGGTAAAAAGACATGAAACATTTCACCTGAAAAAAATGTAAGGATGACGAATAATCATTTCATTGTTTGCTATTAGAGAAATTCAATTAAAATAACAATATGATATTATTACACAGCAGAATAGCTGAAATAGAAACAAATGATGCCAAGGGCTGGGGAAAAATGCAAAGTGACTGGACCATTCCACCTACTGCTGGTAGGAATACAACATGACATTTTTCTGGAAGACAATATGACAATTTCTAATGAAATAAGTGCTCACTTACCATACAACTTAGCCACTGTGTGTATTCAGTTCTTGCTTATGAATGAATAACACTTATGTCTGCACAACACGCACATGAAGTTTGGTAGTGTTATTTGACATGTCCCCAAACTAGAAATACACCACAATCTAGGGCCTGGGCCCTGCCTTGTCTTTTTTTTTTTTTTGGTGAAACCAGGGGTTAAACTCAGGCCACTGTGCTTGCAAGGGAAGTGCTTATTCCATTGAGCGATCTCCCCAGCCTTTAAAGGTCAGTAAAGACTCAGGAAATAGGAGAACCTGTACTGTAACACATGTAACTCAGTTGTGTCCCAAATTTTCTGATCAAAGAGATTATGGAGCCACAGAGGAATGCAATTGATGATGTAGAGTGTGCCTAAGGACAGTCGCATGGAGAGAAAACTTTCTCTCAGGCTTTCACAGAGAGCAAATTGGTCAAGCAATGGCCATGACTCATCCACATGGCTGATGCTGACAAATGACCTACAAAGTGCAGTACAGGGTTACAGGATAAACCCTGAGGGTACCTAACTGACCTCATCAGATACAGAAGTTACATTTCTTGTTATATAGGTCTTGCTTTATCTTGGTCTTAACCATCTGGCAGAAAAGTATAAAAATGAGGTATATAAAGTAAAGTCATAATAATATGCTGAGCTGTAAATGGCTCTAGTCAACTATTTCCATGGGTAACGCTGTACTGTTGTGGACTGCTGGACTGTGTTGGAGTGTTTCGCTGAATTCAAGCACCTATAATAATTGAATGCCAATAGAATACTCATCTCTGACAAGATTAAACAGAAAAAGGGGATACAAAGGAAGAACCATTTTGTATTTGTATATATAGAATAGTTAGGATAGATATACAGCTACTTTCACTTGATTCTATGAGAAGAGAGATTTGTAGTGGCAGTGTTTGGAGAGGATATCCTGTCTGCTTCTTGTACTATGGATAACCACTAAGAAGATAACAATGTAAAATATATTAATTATTGAAAATGTCCTATTAATCAGCTTTGAAACTGTGTCATTGATGTTTGTCTCTCAATAAAATAAAATTTAAAAAAATACACCATAAGTTGTCCTTTCATAGATGAGTGGCTAAACTAACTTGATACTCCCATACCATAGAATACAAATCAGCAATAAAAACGAATGAACTAGGGCCTGGGGAGTTAGCTCAGTGGTCTAAGGGCCTGCCTGGCAAGTGCAAGGACCCAGATTCAGGTTTGATCCCTGGTGTTGTGTGTCACACTGGCCACCAAGACCAGGCTTGGTGGCACATGCCTATAATCCCAGTGCTGGGGTGGCTGAGATAGAAGGATCACTATGAGACTGAGCTGTGTAGAGAGACTGTGTACCAAATAAATAAGTGAATAAATAAAATTTTTAAAAAGGGAATGAACTATATGCCCATCAAGAGATGAACGAATAAAGTGCGGTATTTATATACAATGGCATACTACCCTAACACAAAGAAGGATAAACTTGAGTCATTTGAAGGGAAGTGGATGCCTCTTAAGACCATCATAATGTTAAATGAAGCAAATCAGACACACAAGCTTCATTTGTAGAAGAGGTAATCCCCAGCACTGTAGAATGTGAACGGATTTGGAAATAGAGTCTTAGGCAGTTAAGTTAAAATGAGAGTGGGCTCAAGTTAGAGTAGGCTTTAATCCAAAACAAGTAATCATCCATTGAAAGGGACATAACTGGCACAGTGATGCATGTCTGGAATCCCAGCAGTCTGGGAGGGTGAGGAAGGTGCATTGCAAGTCCAAGCCCTGTCTGAGTAGCAAAGCATCTTAGCACAATTTTATTTCAAATAAAAAAAAGAAAGCCTGGGTATATGCCTCATGTAAAAATCTGGAGTTCGATCTTCATCTCCAGCAGTTCCCAGTTAAGTGAAAAAATAAGCAAAAAGGCAAATCTGGACACAAGACCAACATGCACAGAAAGGACAATATGAATGGGAATAAAAAGATGTAGCAACAAGCCCAAGAATATTGAGGACTGTAGACGACCTCCAGACACTGGGAGGAAGAAGGAAAAATTTCCCATACGCTTCAGATAGAGTTCTACAAATTTGGGGGCATCTCATTTCCAGAACAAGGAAGCTGTCCATTCTGTTGTACCCAGTTTGTGGTAGCTTGTTGCAGCAGCTCAAAGAAACAAGTATAATCCTCTTTTCAAATTATGAGCTGCGGCCATGAACATACGATTGCAGATTTCCATTGCTTCTGTGGATGGGATTTGTGAATCATACTGTCTTAGTTACTTTTCTCTTCTTGCTGGGACAAAATACCTGGTACCCCTAAACAATTTATTCAGTTCACAGTTTGTAGAAATTTCAGCCTATAATTGGTTGGCTCCAAGGCAGGGTGGTGTTGCAAAGGAGCAACTGCTCAGGGGGTAGAAGATTACAGAGGCTTTATGAGCAAAAGGAGAGAAAAAGCCTCCTTTCCTCCCTTATAGTGTATGCAGACTACCCGCCCTAGGGTAGGACCAGCCCCCACACCGCCCATCCCAGCAGCAAGCAATGAACCAGTCTCAAACTCTAGATCTACCCACCTCTGAAAAGCCCTCCTGGGTGAGGCTTTGGGGGAGGCATCCAAACACAAACTATAACACATAGTGTAGGTAGGTGACACATATATAAGGTACATGATACACTTCCACCTTATTCTGGTTGGCATTATTTTAATGTGTAAAACAAGGAGAAATTTTATCCTTTAGGGAGATTAAGGTGAGAGTTGCAAAATCAGGGGAAGCTTCTTCCTCTAGGGCGATTATTGTGCTGTCTAAACATTTTAATTTCAGGTATATGTAAGTGAGGAGTGCTTGCTTACCAGCTAACACTGACTTCTTAGAATATCTCAATATGTACTACTTGTCTTTTGGATTTATTTATTATTATTATTATTATTATTATTATTTGTATTTTAGTACAGTACTGGGTCTACAGGGTCTCACTACACAGATCAAGCTTGTAGTGATTCTCTTGGTTTCAGCCTCCCAAGCGCTGGGATTACAGGTGTGTGCACCACCATGCCTAAGCTCCATTGCTGTCTCAGCATGCCCTGGGGTCAGTGTACCCCGGAGTGCGGCCTGCAAGGCAAGCTAGGGATTGAACCCTGGCCCCTGCATCTGTCTAAACAGGCGCTTTAATCCACTGAGCTATGTGGCTGGTCCTTTAATTATTTTTAAAGAGAATAAAAGATAGTAAAAAAGATGCATTACAAATGATATAGAATTTCACTAAGCAAAATGAGAGGAAGTCAACAATAGTGATTATATATAACACGTCATCTCCAAATTATTTGTAGCAGAGAGAAACAAAACAAGGCACAACCCCACCCCCTGCCCTCCAAGACTTTCAAAGCCTCTGAAACTGGTCTGGGGCCCAAGTTTACTGAGAGATCAGTCTTCTCTCCTTCTAGCCTGACCGTTCTTTGCTTTCTCTTGCCTCTTCATAAGTCTCCCCACCTTTTTCCTTTCTTCTCTTTCCAATAATTTGTCAAACTTATTTTCTTGCAAAAGACTATTGTGATAACCATTTACCTAACTTTAAGTACTTAACAAAACATGCATTCTCTTCCACCAAATACGTTTCATGTCTAAAATTTTAGGCTTGGCAAAAAGCTCAAGCTGGAGCCCATCCCATCAGACTGTATGTGGTCCCCATCCTGTATGGGCCTGGTTAGTGTGCGTCTTCGACTGTGCACCCATAAAACAATGACTGTTCATGCCTTAGGTACTTGTGGTCTCTCCTTCTTCCTAGAAAAAAAGAACCAGGACGAGGAAAGAAGAAAAGCACTAAACAGAAAGGGCAAATGGTGCAGAGTTGGAGCAACTCACTAACGGCTCATCTCTGCCTCAGTCTGTTTATCCATAGCCCCTTAATACAGCCTGTGCCACAGGGTGCTCCGTGGAAGATGTCTTGTAGCTGAAGTGGTAAAAACACTGAAATTCAGTTTCTAAGGAGACCTCGAATACCTCTTCTCCTTTCCTCCCAGCCAGTGCTGTTCTCAGAGCTCCCCAGCTGCTTTTCTTTGCTGTATGAAAGTATCTTCGCTGCTGACAACATAAACTATGGGTTTAGGAAGGGTTTGGATGGGTGAACTCTGGAATAAAGTGAAAGCACAGCTGTTTCCTTTCTCTTTGTGCTTTTCCCTCTCCACCTCCCATCACTTTTCCCTGTAAGTTTAAGCATGTGATGTTTGGAAAGACTTAGCCAAGTAGCTGCAGTTTAGAACCAAACTGGTTTTGAAGATGTGATTCTCATTTGTCTTCACTAAAAAAAACTCACATACCTGGGAGTTTTAGGATTCTAGCCACTCTCGGTGCTGTTAAACATTAGGAAAATAGATAAGACAAATGATCACTGGCCGGTTCCAAACGGGAGTGTAGCTACGCGAGTTGTTTTTCTCCCTTCCCCTGCACACACCCTGGAAAGAAAATACAGAAACACCCTTTAGGCCCCTCTTGCAAAGCACTCTTGAAGCTCAGAATAGCTCCAAACAAGCAGAACCTTTATGTTAGTGGAGAGAGTGGGTGTGGAGAAGAAGAGACTTGAAAAAGACACAGACATCGGGCTCTTCTAGAGAGAAAGAAATGTGTTTTCAGTCTCCGGCGCTGTTTACCAAGGGAAAGGATGGTAGAAAATGTACCCGTTACAAGGCTGGCTTGAATCTCTAAATTTAACTGCAGCTTCTAAGGTGAAAAACCCACGTAAATAAAACTAAAATTACCTCAGGTTTCCGTATGCAATATCCCTCCCAGTTTTCCGTCAATTTTGGTCAAATTTGTCAATAAAACACTGGTTTGTGAAGACCTCCCATTGGGTCCCGGCTTTTTGACGCTTAGATTCATTAACACATAATGCTTACATGGAAATCAATCTTCATTGGAGAAAACAAAGCATGTTTTTTATGTATCATCTTTTTATTTTCTAAAACACGTTAGTCCTGTGGAACATTTGATGTCCTTCACCGTGACGTTTCCACATTTCCAACAAGTTGCCTATAAAAACTCTAGTGATTTTTTTTTTTTTTAATGTATTTGATTGCTGCAGGGTCTCACTTCGCAGCTTGGACTCTAGTGATCCTCCTGTTTTCAGCCTCCCCAGCACTGGGATTACAGGCGTAAGCCACTACTCCCAGACTCTGCCCCAGCTAAGCCCGTGCTGAGGGCAGGGCTGGCTCGGCATGTGGTGCTTGGTGCTTTCCTGAGTTTGCCTAAGTAGGTTCTTCAGTCCGCTGCACTACCTCTTCGGCCCGACTCTAGTAGTTTTGAGTGGTCATTATTTCAGTTTCAACCTATCTAAAAGCAAATTCATGAGTCCTTACCAAATGTGTTCATTTGTGGTAGGGGGTGGGGAGCTTCCTGGGTGATGAACTGGGGCAGGTATAAGACTAGAGGTGTACAAAGTGGTTATGATAGTCGTAGACTCTGCTTTCACATGTGGGGTTAGACCCTCCACAAGTGAACCTCAGGGACTGTGTAATCACAATAAAGACAAACACTGTAAAGGAGACATGTGGGTGCCATGAGTGTTTGGGGGATCTGACCTAACAGATCACAAAGTCTTAGTGTCTGAGCTGAGCTCTGAACTGCATGGACTCCCCTGATGGACAGACAGTGGGGTATGCCCAGCCAACGAATCTATGTTAAAGAGACTGAAAAAAAAAAAAAAGAAATCTCTGGGGTTGTTGGAGCAGAGAATCAGGAAAGAGAGGCACAAATTTTAGTTCATTAGTTCAGTGAGGTTGGCAAGGTTTTGAGAAGAGCAGCTTTTGAGATAACTGAGAGATTTTTGAATTGTGTTCTAAAGTAGGTGGAAGATTTGAAGCAGGACAGTGATGTACACCATGAGACCTTCCTGGAGAAGTTGTGTAAAGGATTTATGAGGCAAATTCTGAAAGTATATGTCCAAAGAAATAAATGCAGGCCCTCAGGAGAGGTGCTTTGTAGACTGGAGCAGGGTCTATTTCTGTGGTTTTAGTGGGGGGTATCTGTGGAATTTACCAATCTAGAGAAAGTTTGGCTGTAGACTATCAAATTTAACTTAAAAAGAATAAACAAAACTATCTCTGGCTTTTATGAGGGGAATGAAGGAAGCTTAGTAGGTAGAGCTTTGTTAATTGCCCACATATCTTATTCCAAGTTCTAAGAAATCTACCTGTGGTAAAGCTTTCCCATGGGATCTGATTAGAGGTGGTTGTCTTTCACCACCCATACATGGATGCATGTATAACCCAGGACTTTAAAACAAAACAAAACAGAACAAAAAACCCTCCAGGATTTAACCAGGGCTTTGTCCACACCGTGCAAGTGGTCTGTTCCCCACTCCCAGTTTCACAGCATGATTCTAATCAATCCAAATTCCTTATTTTCCTGGTTTTAGCACTTGGTTCAGGGTTGGATACAATAACTCAAGTTAGACTAATCAACACTGTCTCTGAGATTTTTGCTTAAAGTTCTCAAGAAGAGGTAATCCCTGATTTTCCAAGATTACTAGCAGTAAGGAGCAGGGTATAGGAACAAAGGAAAAATCAACAATTTTTTCTGTTATTTAGGCAGAGCCATCTGAGAATGAAGTCACCATACAGGAAAGTACAACCAAGAGATGGAAAGATGGATTCTTGAATAACTTGGGGAACAATGACAGTTTTAATCTTAGCTATTGAGTTTCTTTCTTCTTGCTTAGGTGAATATATCCCCTAACCCTTCTTTTTCTTTTTCTTATTCTTGTGCTTGTTTTTTTTCTTGTTGTCATTCTCTTTCTCATTCTCATTCTTGTTCTTGCTCTCATTCTCCTCCTCCTCCTTTTTGAACTGGGAATCAAATTCATCACCTTGTGCCTGCCAGGAAGGCAGTGTGCACTGAGCTATATCCATGATCCTTTACCACCCCTTCTTAAAAATTGATCTATTTTGAATTTCTGTCATTTGCACACAGTGTCTCAAATATTGTAGTTAAGAATAGATGCAAGGAGATCAATTCATGCAATAGGTCAAGCTATTATAGTGTGTAGGTAGGAGGTGACAATGGTTCAAATTAGTGCAGTCAGGATGGAAATGGCAGGAAATCAACACATTTGAAATCTAGTTAGGAAGGCCAGGGAGGTGGCTCAATGGAATAAGCACTTCTCTGGCAAGCCCAAGGGCCTGAGTTCAATCCCTGGTTCAGCAAAAAAAAAAAAAAAAAATCTAATGAAGAGATAAGATGGGCAGGGATTCAATCACTGATGAAAGAGTGAAAGGAAAAATTTTCTAACTTGAATATTTGAGGATACCATTCATGAAAACAGGCAACACCCAAGGTAAAGTAGTTTTCAAAGGTAGCAGAGGAGACCTTTAGTTTAACTTTGATCACATTAAACTTGAGATTCCTGAAAGACACATTTCCATTAATGGTGATAGGGTTTTACTAGTCAGTTACGATTATTTTCTTCTTTGACTTGCCTCTGTTAGTCCTGCAAATCTAAGAAAACTGTAAGGTATAGATTTCAGTTTGGGTCTCGCAATGTAGTTCACGCTGAATTTATTCATTTATTTTTTATTTTTATTTTTCATTTATTTTTATTTTATTAAAATACAAATGTCAATCAGACAGTTTCAAGACACCTTAACCATACACATTCGATGAATTAATACATTGCAAACTGTTTTCATAACGTTTTGGTATTGTACAAGGTGCATACATGATATTATATTTACAGATATTATTTTAGCAGATATCTCTTATCAGTGAATTAAGAG
>PVKA01029357.1:0-28392 GCA_004027165.1 Ctenomys sociabilis | reverse complement strand
GATTGGCAGAATCATTATTTAGTCTTTGTTTCCTTTGCCCTCAATAATGGACAGTTTAATGCAACTAAAAATTAGTATGGTAGTCAAGCTTGGTTATTAGTGAAATGTTTGTGCTTGACATTTACAGATGCAAGTTGTTATGTTTTGAGGGGCTATTACTTTTGTTGCTAATATGGTGGGTTTGCCAGGATTGTTTGCTGTGTAGCATATTGAGCATATAGTATACAACAAAAATTCAAATATATTTTTATTTACTTATTTCAAGAAAGGAAGTAGCTATTTAATCGATGTTTTCACTTGATTACCACTTATGGTAGTTGAAGGTTATATAAGAAGGACAGAAATGATGCATTAAGACAGACACCTAGTAGCATGTTTTTGTGACCTTTACTAGTAGGTAAATGAAGTGTGCCATTAAGAAAGCAGATCCTCAAACTTTTCATCCTGCATTTTTACACTGGGAAAAACTCAGTTAAAAAAAAGTGCTTTAGAAACAATTTGTGTCGAGTTGGTTAATTTCTTAAAAGTTTACTCTTATTATATTTTGTGCTAGATTTCTCAGGAAAGTCATTTTAAAATTTAAGAATGTGCTGCTTACAGTGGTGAACTCATGTAATTCCAGCATAAAGTTGAGGCAGGAGGATCATCAGTGAGACCCTGTCTCAAACAAACACATGAAAAATGACAGGAATGTGCTTTGGCTTCACCCAAATTCCCTATGTCCTTGATTGACAGAGCTTGATTCACAGTAAAGCAACCCACTAGAGTGAGCATTGCTACATTTGAGGATCACATACCACTTTGATGATTAATAATCATCTGTTTCTCATATTACTCTTACACTTATTCTTATTCCATTAGAATAGACCATATAGAAGAGAGAGTTTGATTCACTACTTCCTCCATATTTCCCTTGCTCTCTATTAATAGCTTTATTGGGGATCAGGTCATAAAGATTAGTTCTTAATGAGAAGTAGTAACTGCTTGCTTGTAGTCTTTATTAACCACTGTTGATGGTAAAATTGTGAATCCTGAAATGGAGATTCCTAGGTGATTTGGAAAGTGGTTTTTCTCATTAGTTTCATCTTAGAAAGTGTCCCAGACCTATTCACAACATTGTAAGCCCACCTTTCAGGTTATTAGAAGCAGATTAATGGAAGGGTTCTCAGACTTCATGGAAGAATAACTAAATATTGCTTTGCTTATGAAGGTTTTGTGAATTTTTATATGCCACTTAACTTTTTCAGCTTCATTTTCCCACTTGAAAAAGAAAGTGCCTTATAAAGTATAACTGAAATATAAACATTTTTTTAAATGTTGATCCTATTTTATAATTTTCCTTTTTGGCTTTATTCCCTTATAATACTTTCATTCCTGGAAGCCACAGATAGAGTCACTCAGTTGGTAATTCCCTAATCTTTAAGCCAAAACCATTTCCTCCATATGGGAGACCTAGCTTTTTTGTAAATGTACTTTATGTTACCCTTGAGGATGGATGGCTTGTGAATATTTTCTGATTTTCTATTTTGTATGAAAGATTAGACCAGGGAATTTCTTTGTGTGGAGATTTTCTAGTGGTAGTTCTAAGTTTTAACTTCAATAAAGTTAAATGCCTCTCATTTGTTTTCTATCAATGGTTTAATCCTTGTTAAGTATCATTCTTTAGAACATAAACTTTTATATAAATTTTTCATTATTTTAGCTCTATCTGGAACCTTTTGAGAAGCTAAAAAAAGTTCCACCAGATCTAAACAACAGAATGGGGCTGGGGAGATAGCTCAGTGGTATAAGCACCTGCCTGGCAAGCACAAGGACCCAGGTTTGATCCTTGGGAACAAACACATACTATGCAGACCCCAGAACCCTTGGCTCACCTTGCTGGCCGCAGAAACTGGGCATGGTGGTGCACGCCTGTAACTCCATCACTGAAGAGGTTGAGACAGGAGGATCACTATGAGCCTGAGCTGTGTAGGGAGACCCTGTACAAAATAAATAAATAAAAATAAAAGATTAAAAACATAATGTTTTTTAAAAAATAAGTAACAGAAGCAATTTGCTTCCTTTAAACAGCCTTTTCTAGACAAGATCAAATAAGTTTTTGGGTTTTTACAGCTAATGAGCTTTATTTTGTCAGTCATGGTTAGATTAACATAGCTGTAGTGAAAATAATTTATCAAAGTCTCCATTAAATTGTCTCTTAATATGAACATTTACTTATTCCTTGGGAGATAATTTACTGTTTTCTATGTTTTAAATATCTTTCTGTGATGATGAGAAAAAGGGTACAAAATAATATTTTTTCAGGGGAAAATTCTTTGTAAGCCTAAGATCCCACATTACATATATGCTTTCAGAAAATATTTCATAGTCACCTGTTTTGTGTCAGTGTACCATGACATACTGGTTCAAAGATAAAGCCTTGGATTTCAAGGACTTTACAATACAAAAAAAAAAAAGAAGCAAAATAGTAATCATTATTGTGGTTTCTTGTACAAGGAGAAATGAAAGCATTGAAGAAGGCCAACATGTCTTCCTCAGGAAGCCACCATTTTAAATAAACTATTAGACTGTCTTTTAAAAGATAAAGAAGGACTTTCAATACCTGGCAGGGGAGATAACATGAGCACAAAGGTGGTTTTCCCAGGTAAGGCTCCTGTGATTTCTCCAAATGTGGCAAACAGGACTGCATAATTTGGGGAATGGGGAGGACTTTGCTAGGTGAGGTTAGGAGACTTTGAATTTTAGGAAGAAGAGACAATATGCAGATATTCAGGGTGTGCTGTACCATGTGTATGTGTAGTAAGGGGATGTGTGTGTATTTTGACTGCATTTTAGGATATAGTGAGGGATAGACCTTAGCATTTAGGTAAGGACTAATAAGTTTAAATCCCAGCTCCACAATTGACTGGCTTTAAGGCATTGAGATTTTAAATATGCATCACAATTTAGATGCCTTATGTTTGTGAAGCGCATAGCACTGTAGGTGTACCTGCTTACTCAAATTGTAAGTATTGTAGGCATGAAATGCTTTCTGATTTGCTAGTAATAAAAATGGTGTGAATATTGTGCCCACAAGCTCTCCATGGGAATTTACCTTCATGGGTACATTAACTTATCTTAGAAAACTCTAATGAAGGTGCCAGCCATAGATACTATGGCATTTCCGGAGCCAGTGTTGTGATTCATGAGGCTAAACATGGTCATGTGTTCAAGCAGGTTAAGTTTTGAGTATCTGATATATGTTATTTGTTACACAAAATGCTTTGGATCCATAATCAAGTAATTGGAGCTTTACCTCCTGGGTATATGTTGCACCAATCCTTTATTTCTACATGAATCAAAAAACTACTTTCTGCCTGCGTTTTTCATTTGATGTTATTATGGTATGTAGGTGGCAGCTTTCTTGGGCACAGTTGTCTGTATAACTACTTACCACATGAGTCATTATCTGTTCCTGTTCTTCCTGAAAATTCCATTTTGGGAATAGTGTCATGTGATTGGAGACTGTGACAGGCTACTTATTATGTACATTGTAGCTAGCTTTATAATGTTGATGAAATCTACCTGTGTCATTGAGAAGGGATAAATTAACTCCTTAATCTGAGTCAGGGGCTAGTGAGATAGCTCAACAGACTAAGCACCTGCTTAGACAAGTGCAGGGACCAGTGTTCGATCCCTGGCACCATATGTTATGCTGGCCTACCCCCCATGTGCGCTGAGCCAGCCATGAGTCTGGGCATAGGGGTACATGCCTGTAATCCCAACACTGGGAAGACTGAAAACAGGAGAATCACAAATCTGAGCTGGGCAGTGAGACAGTATACCAAAGAAATTAAACAACTGAGTCAATCTATCTTCCTCCAAATGATACCCCCTGTGAAGATGTTAAACAGGAATCTGCCTGAAACACATGTATCTGCCTTACTTTTGTTATGTGTCTGCTTCAATTCATTATCACAGTGATTACTTCTGTTTTCACAGCTGCCCAGTTTAAATAGATACTTCTATATTGGCACCTGGAACTTGGACAGTCTAGCGTACCACATTGAAAAAGTAGGAACCAAATCTACATAAAATAGAGCAGCTTAATGTTAATACACTTCTACCAAATTCCTGTATCATTAAAGACAGTTCAAGTATTATTTCAAAGTCATGATTCACCGCACAGAATGGATCCAGTAGAATGCAAGTCCACAAGGGGAGGAATTGGTCCTCTTTTGTCATTGTAGTCTTCTCTTGAGTAGTGTGGAGGGCACATCCAGCAGCATGCTGTCAATAAATTTTTGTTTGAATGAATGAATGATTCTATCATCCAAATCTTTTGTTCCTTACTAGAAGAAATCTTTATCATTATCTGAATAATTGCTTTAATTCTTTGGAAAATTATTTTCAAAAAATAAGTTTTCAAATGTGTTTTAAAGTCCCTGTTTGAGGGCTGGCCAAATAGCTCAGCTGATTAAAGTGCTTGTAAGCAGGTGCAGGGACCTGGGGTTTGATCCCCAGGCCTGCTGTGAAGACCCTGCCCCTGGGGCATACTGAAATGGTGATTGAGACTGGGTGTGGAGGTACATGCTTGTAATCCCAGCACTTGGGAGGTTGTAAACAGGAGAATCACTATGAGTCTGATCTAGTAGTGAGACCCTGAACATCCTGTAGGCCCTTCCTAAAATACAGAAATAAGTAAATAAGGTGCCTATTTGAAGATCTCCTCAGTGAGGGAAATGAAATGCCACTGTAGGTCATACAAACAGAAAGAATACAGGGAATAGACTATATAGTAAATATAAGTGCTATGAAACTAACCAAGAGCCAAAGAGACACCCGCGGAACCAGTGATACCTGGGAGCTACTCTACCCCAAAGGAAAATAGAAGGGCAAGATCTTTAGCCAACTGGTGTGAACTAGGCCAAATAAGAGTAAAAACCCTGCCTTTTCTTGTCTCTTATTCCCACCCTACTTGCCCTTGAAGGAACTTATCCAGAAATCAGTCGATATGGGAGCCAGGGAGATATAGCTCCCTTTGACAGAGTGGAACAAGGGAGAATGGAAGCACTAACAGGCAAAGACACAAAGCCACTTAAAATATCTTTAAGACAGAATTCTTTCCCCTTATTAGACTGATTGTGGAGAAGAGATAAGGGCTTGTGTTTTGTTGTGGTAGTGGAAATCAGTCTCAGGACCTTGCACTTGCCAGGCAAGTGCTTGTACTGCTCAACTGTCTAGCCCTGAGAATCGCTTTTGAGAGGGAGACAACCTTGTGAGACTGTTGTTGAAACAGCATTTAGTCTCAGGAAGTAATATAACAACCTAGTCATGACCTGTGTAACTAGGGTATATGATTAAGCTGTTTAATTTCTGTTGAATGTGTATTTGACTGTTGGTCACTTCCAGGAGTAATTTATCTTTTGATTACTCAGAAAATAAATTCCTACCCTGTCAATTCTGGGAAGACTTAGACATAGTATATCTACATTGAACTGTCCTACCTACAGTTGGAAGATGGACAACCTGAAACCATGTAGTTTAGTCTTTAATTGATAGTTAAGATCGTTGTGACGGGGCTAACTTTCTTTGCACTGCACATCATTTTAACTCTCCTCAAATAGTACTGGATATTTAACCCAGGGCCTTCACATTGAGTTCTATCCCTAGCCTTTTATTTATTTATTTATTTTTACTTTTGAGACAGGGTCTTGCTAAATTGTTACATTGCCCAATCTGAGATGCAGCTTTTGATCCTCCTGTCTCAGCCTCTCAGAGTGCTGAAATTACAGGTATGCACCTTTATACCTGGCTGAATTTTTCTAGTCTTACTAATTGGTGGTTGATAGTCCCCACCCCACCTTTGGGTAAGGGAGTTGAGATCACTGGCTGGCTCTATTTCCATCTACAGTAGACCAGAAAAATATTTTGTGTAAAAGGAATGTTGCTTCTGCTCCATTTAAAGGAAGAACTTACCAAGTTACTTAGGCTAGTTTTCTTCTTGATTATAGAGGTGCTTGAGTTTGTGGTACAAGTTTAGTGCTTTCTAGAAGTGCTTTTTTTGTCAATCAGGTCACCTGCATTTGAGCCCTTAATGGAATTGGTGGAACTAGGCCAGCAGAATGTTTCATTGCAGTGTGAGTATGTCTGTTTTTGGGCTGTTGCTTTCTTCAGAGGCCACACAGATAAGGGACATTAATTATTTGAGTAGAATCACTATAAACAACATATAGGTTTCATTGTTTTTCACTTTGCTACAAAAAGTTAATTTCCTCTTGGCAAGGAATGTTATATTTCATAGATATAATTAAAATGTAAGTTAGTATTTAAAAAAAAAATATTCAGCTGCTTCCCAGAGTACCATTCTTTTCAGCTTGAAAGATATATCCTCCTCATGTTTAATAATTATAATCTTTCACTACTGTGTTTGACTTTTCCCTTTTCCAAACTTTCTCCTTCCCTACCCCACTCTTCTGGATCCTGTATTTCCCCACAGGCTTTATGAGTGCTGGGCCATTGATGACTGAACGGCAGGTCCCTCCCCAGTGGAAATCCCCAGAGATGAGCCAAATCTACCTTCAGCTACCTTCAGCTGTGGCCGTCCTTCAGCATCAGGTTGCCCTGGTGGTTGTCTTCACTTTGTTCAGCTCTCCTCTTCCCCATCTTCCTTCTTGTGTGGCTGAAACTTGCCCTGGAATCCTACCATTGTAGTATGTCACTGGGTAGTATGTAATAAAATTTTATTGTATGCTGCTTTCATTTTAAATTAATTTTAAGAGATTCTCTGACAATTTTTGTTAACCAGAGCCTTCTTTATCCTCACTATTTGTATATTCCTTGTAAATATTCTGGTTTGTACATGCAAAGTACAGTTTATCTATGTACTGAATATCATAAGCCAATTGGAGAGAAAAAAATATGTATGTTAATCAAGTTAGGCCTTTCAAAAAGAAATTTTGAAGTCCTGAACAAACTAGATTCGTTAGGTTTCATATCATTTCTTTTCATTAAAAAAACAAATAAATCCTGTTGTTTTATGATGTACTGAGAATAGTAAAGCCAATGCAGGAAGGATAGGTAGGCCTATAGCTGATAGGCCTATCCTAGCCTGATGATTTGAACAAATAGTCCTTTTTTTCTTCTAAAAATCATACTGGATTCTACTGCAGTTGCTGCTGCTGAAAGACCTTAAGTTCCCAAGTGTTAACTGCAGAGTTTACATCTGTAGATATGGGTTTACATATTAATACTACAGTGTTCCTTCACTTTGTTTGCTGGATGTGCACACACAGTAAATTTTCTTGCCTAAGTAATTTCTCTTTTCTTATTTAACTGGAAGTCCCCAAATGTTTAGAAATGAGTTCTCTAGTGTTGCTAGTTTTAAAGTTTTGCCTTAGTATTATTTAGATTTTTTTTTAAATGTCTTACAAAAATAATTTCTTACAGAATTTTCTGTGTAAGCTGGTGACATATGCTGCTGGATAAAGTTCCTGGGGAAAGGAACATTGCTGTCTTTTCATTGTTGTTGATGGCTGACATAAGCCCTCTGAGAAAAAATAGGAAGGAAATGCACTGTTCTTAGCTTGCAGCTTTTGTTCAAAATAGCTGTAAATGACAGAGGTAATGGAAACCAATTTGAGAATGACCACTGATTTAAAAAAGAAAAAAATATTTTTACTCAGAATAGCTTTTTGGAATTAGAATTGACTTTGTTGCTTTGAAAATAGAGATAAGGAGTTTGATTAGAGGAACTATTGCAGACAGGAGAAATTTGAGAAAAATTTCTGTTACAGCACAACTGTTCTATGAATGTTCCTAGCTTATATAACAGAGCATGAGAGCTTCATTAAATGCAGTGCTGGAATCAGGAAGACTCCAGTTTAGCCCTCTGAGCAACCACCCTCCTGGGTTCTGAGCCTGACCTGAACAAGTAGCCTGATACAAGTGACTAAAATCCAGTCCAATTCATGGTAGAGTTAAAAATAGGTTCCAATTTTATTAGTCTTCTCATATTTTTAAGGGAAAGAGGGGGAAAGTGTGTTGCCATAGAAGCAGACTCCCAGACTTGTTATTTTTTTCTCTTTTGGGATTTGGGGGAGTGGGAATGTGGGAGGCTCTTCATGCTTATCTAAACATTAAATGCTATTTCTTTACAAAGAAGAGATTTCATCTTTTCTCCGAAAATTATCTATATTCATGACAGAAATCACTGGAAAGAATGAAAAACAGAATGATGCCAGAGATAGCTCCCATAATCCTTATCATCTATTACTTGAAAATTATACCACAATGGTTTTTATATCAGTATTGTTGTTTAACATTTATCATTAGCATTTCATGATGTTATAATATTTAAATGCCTTTATTGTATTCTGTCATGAAAATATGTCTTTATTTCTTAACCACAGCCTAATTGGACATTTTGGTTTTTAGTTTTTCAGTATTATAAGTAATGGTACAGTGTAAATATTTGTATTGTTAGGCTGATGGGTTATTCATGTGCTCAGATTTGAGTAGTGTGGTACCCTCTAATTTTAAAATGTTGTAGGGCTAAGGAGGTGGCTCAGTTGTGTAGTGCTTGCCTACAATGGGGGTTCTCTGGGTTGGAGATCGCTTTGCTGTAGAGATTGTCCTTCTGAAATGATTAATTCCATTAGACATCTGTTGATGCAAGGATTTGACTGCAAGGACAGCTTTATGGTTCATATAACAGCAAGATGGCCCAATATATCACATCAGATGCCTGATACTCAGGAATACTGTTGTATCATTGATTAGCCTCTTTTGTTCACAGATTCCTCTTTCATTTAAATCCATTCCTGGAAAGGTGGATTAAAGGCCTACACTAGTAGAAAGGGGATAGTTATAACTACTGCCTTTTTTTTTTTTTGAACAAGGACTTTCCTTAGACAGAATGAGGACTCTATCTACATATCTGTGTATATACCTAATGTATAGTGTCTTTGTCTCTGTCATGAATATTATTCTTTTAATGTGTTCAAGTTATATTTTTGTTTTGTTTTTTGACTGCCATCTTTATTAAGTCATATGTTTGAAGACTTGTGCCACTGCAGGAAGCTGAGCAGGTGAATCTCATGGGTATTCTGTGGTCATTGCTTCTTGGCACCGTTTCATCTGTGTGCTTCTACACTGAAAGTGGAGCCAGTCATGAGGACAGTCTTGTGCCCTCTTAATGGGAGGTATTAGTATGATGCATCATATTGGAAGAAATGTAGCAGAGGGTATGAAATAAGAGGCAGTACTAGCAGTTCACAGCCTTGTAGTGGGATGGGAGTAAATGTTCAGACACCATTTGCAGGTGGCATAGAAATTAATAATAATCTTGTAGCATTTTAGAAGCTGTCCTGCACCCACTGAAACAGGTCTGGTTGTCTTGAAGAATCTTATCTTGGCTCTTCTGAAGCTATCCTAAAGGCCTGTCCTGGTTCCTCTGCATAGTGTTCTGTGTAGGATCTTTCAATTCATGTGGCCTTACACCTGTATGCCACTCCTTTTGACCTGTAAATCTTATTAGAGTCAGTTCTGAAATATCTAGACTTTGAAATATGCCTGTGAACCTTTTCTTCATGAGAGGACAAATTCTACCTTTTGCCTTCTTTCCCTAAGGCAGAGCTGTTTTGATGATGAATATTCAACATGCCATTGTTCGAACCATTTGTACTTTAATACTGGAACACACTTCTATTCATTGTTTAAGATGAAAGTTCTGGTTGTGATTAAGTAAAATGACTGATTTTCCCTGTTTGATTTTGGTTGGGCTTTTCTGACAAGGTCAGAAGGCCCTGCATTGCTATGCAGAGAGAGGTACACATGGCACTTTCCTCAGAGAAGAGTTCATTTGTTGTTTTAGAAAGTTTATCATAGGTATGTGCTATCCTGGAAACAACTGAAAAACTGGAACCTCTTGGTCTTGTTAATGTGTTACATTCTTCTTCCCTTTCTGTATTCTTTTGAGCAAGGTGTGGATGGGAAAGAGTATGAATAACTCTTTATGACAGTCTTTGGTGTTGAATCATATGTTGTAATGAAAAAGAACACCTAAAGAACAAGGTTTAGTTACTGAACACCTGTGTGTACCACACATTTGGGGTATGTAAAGATGATTATAATTCCAGGCCAACTGATGATCATTTCTTTCAGACCACATGACTTGGTTGTTCTGGCCTTGGTTCTCCAACTGTGCTTAAACTAGAAAATTTCGAGTTTTTTTTCCCCCAATTTTAGAATTCTATACTTTTATCAGTCATATTTTTGTCAGTGTGACAAAATAGTCAAAACAGTTCAATTACAAGAAGAAAGATTGGTTTTGGATCATAGTTTTTGAAGTCCCAGTTCAAGCTTAGGTGGCCCCAGGATGCTAGACCTCTGGCAGGGGTACACATCATGCAGCAGCCTTCTCTGGCTTTTGTTCACTTAGATGCCTAGCACTTTTCTAACTCCTGCCAGATGTAATAGCCAGAAATTTTTCAGTTTTGCCCCCTGAGGAGAAATTGCTTTGGTTGGGAGTCCTGGACCAGAGGCAGAAGAGTAGAGCTATGTAAATGTCTTCCTCTTGGGTTGTTCCCTTTACAAGGATGTAGTGACCTTCTTTGTCTCTCTTAATCAGTCTTGGCTGTAAATTCACTTTGTCTGCAAATAGAATAGCTACCCCAGCTTTTTTTTTTTTTCTGGTTCCTGTCACATGGAATATTTTTTTTCCCATCCTTTGACTTTCAGTGTATGAATTTCTTTTTGAGTTAAATGTTTTTTATACACAGAATATTGTTGGATATTGCTTCTACTTTTTTATATCAGATTTTATGGGTACATTTTATTTTTTGGTACATTTTAGGTATATATACAAATTCATAGAGAATTTCTACCAGTGCATGATATAACTTGTTTCTTTTTTCCACATTCTCCTGCCTTGTCTTTAACCCCTAGATTTTGCCTCTTAATCCATTCTGCCAGTATGTTTCTTTTGATTGGTGGGTTGAGACCATTTACACTGGTGATTATAACTGATATATATTGATTTATCCTTGTCATGTTATTTTCCTGCTATTAGTTCCCCTGCCATTTAATTACTTGTCTGGTGGATTCATTTTGTTGGGGTTCATGGAATTGCAGTCCTCATTACCTCTTTGTAGAATGAACGTTTTAGAGTGTTGGTTTGGTGGGCATTAATTTCCTGAGGTGTTTTTTGTAATGGAATTATCTTATTTCTCCATCAGTTTTGAAGGATAGTTTTGTGAGGTACACCAATCTGGGTTGGAGGTTATTTACTTTTAGTGTTTGAAATATTTCATTCCAAGCTCCTGCTGACTTGAGGATTTGTGTTGAGAAGTCTGCCATAATTGTGATGAGCTTTCCTTATAGGTGATTTTCCCCCCCTCCGGCAACTTTTAATATTCTGTTCTTATGTTGAATTTCTGGAATCTTGATTATTATATGCCTAGTATAAATAGTTGTTTTTTTTTTTTTTATCATGGTTAGAGTTCGGTATGCTTCATTTATCTGTATGTCAAATTCTTTTTCAATGCTTGGACAGTTTTCTGCTATTCTGTGAGCAGAGGTTTTTATGGCATTTGCACTATCTCCTTTTTCATTGACTCCGATCAATCTTATGTTATTCTTATTTGTGTCAACAAGGTGTTGGATTGATTTTTCATGTTCTCTTACTATTTTACTTTCTTTTTATGATCATCAGTTGTAATCCTGTCTTCTATATCTAATATTCTGTCATCCACATGATCTTATTCTGCCACATATACTTTTAGTAGGAATTTTTAATCTCCTAGATATCTGTTTGAATCTGTTTCATGGATTCCATTTCTTTCTTGCCTAATCCTTGGTTCTCTTGCACTAGCCTATGATAATAAACCAGAAAGTTGTATATATTATGCATGACCCCAATATGGTAATTTTACCCTCAGGGGAGAAAATTTAAAAAGTATTAGGGAGAAAAATAGAGAAACAGAAGAAGGAGTAGGAGGAAGAAGAGGAGGAGAAGAAGAAGATTAGAAGCAAGGCTTGAGGACAAAGGAAGATTATGTAAAGTTTGGAAAACTGGTGAAGGAGACATAGAGAAAAGGAAAAAATAAAAACAGGGACAGAACAAGAACAATAAAAATCCCCAGAAACAATGAAAAAAATGGAATGTTCACATTCATATAAAAACAAAGATTTGCCTAGCTGTTAGCTCAGTTATCCCTCTATATGCACCTACTTCCTCCAACCAGATGTTAACCACTGCAGTAGTGATGGAAGTGTATTAGACTTCTCAGGAAATTGGTTTTGAACTTGTTACATTTGCTATAAAATGTTTGTTTAGGTTGAATAACTTTGAATTTGCCCCCAAATTTTCCTCTCTGTCTTTCTCTGTCTGTCTCTCATTTCTCTTTCTGTTGCAGGGCTGGAGATTGAATCCAGAGCCTTTACACTGAGTTATATCTCCTGCCCTTTTGTGTTGAGATAGGGTCTCACTAAATTGCCCCGGCTGGGCTTGAATTTATAATCCTTCTGCCTCAGTCTCCCGGTGTACTAGGATTACAGGCATGTACTACCTCATCTGTTTAAATCCACATTTTTCACTGGGTTAGGTGTAGAGTGATGACAAGTGGGCAGTGTGTTCTATGGGCATCCTGAACGAGATGTGCTGGGATCTAAAGCCATGACTTTGATACTTCAGTCCCTGTTCTTGGCTCCTGACAGACTGTTCCATTCTAGCTGAGCCTTTGCTGGAGTAATTGCCCACATGGAGCCTTCAAGTTGAATGATTATTTGTACCAAGATGGTCTTATTGTTTGACCTCTTGCTATAACTTCCTCATTCCCCCAATGAAAGTAGCTATTTTTTGTTTCCTTCCTCCCTTTCAGAGAAGCCATGTCTCAGCCACAACTCTGCTAGCTTATTCATAAATGCTTTAAACACTCTGTGTGGAGGAAATTGGCTAGAACCAAAGTGTAATGGGCTGAACTAGGAGATAAGGAACATTATGGACCCTTTCCTTAGACTTTCAGTCTAAGATGTTTAACTTAACTTTATGTGAATTTTTGTAATAAATCATTTAAAACTTAATCACAAGAAACTGAAACTGAGGCAGAATGATCTCAAATTCAAGCTCAGCCCATGAAAGTTGCACACAGTGAGATTCTGTATGAAATAAAAATAAAAGACTGCTGGCAACAGAAAAATCATAGATGACTGAGTGCTTAAGAGAGGCTGTGAAGTGCTGTGGGAGTTGAAATAGGGAGGCTGGGATAATCTGCCTAATTTCACTGACTTCATGAGATTCTTCAGTGCAATAGAAAATCTTTTGGGAAAATCTTTGGGTAGCTCATTTTCCTCTTTAAAATATGTCCACAATTTACTGCAAAAACAATCACAGAAAATGTAACAGAATCTCTCAGGGCATTGCCAAGAAATAGCACCACCAAGAGCTACCCAGGACCATCTGGAAATGTGTGAGTGTGTGTGGCAGTATGTGTGGGGGAACCCTCTATGGATTGAAACCAAGGCCTGTGCATAAAATTTTTTATTAAGGTATAATTGGCAAATGAAAATTGTGTGTCTTTATGGTGTACAACATGAAGGGTTAATACATGCTTACACTGATTTGTTGCTATTGAGAAAGGTTTTTGCTACACATTCTAGGCTGGCCTTGAACTCATGGCAATGCTCCTGCTTCAGCCTCCTAGTGCAACAATTACAGGTGTGTTCCACCACATCCAGCAGTGTAGTGAATTTTATAGATATAGCTACTGCCTTTTAGAAGGTAGACAGATATAGTACTTTTATTTTCATACATGTTATTCCAGCACGTGGGAGACTGAGGCAGAAGGATCACTGTGAGTTGAGACCATCCTGGGGTACATAAGTAAGTTCAAATCTAGTCTGTACTACATACAAGTCTCTGTATCAAAAAAAAAAAAAAAAAAAAAAAAAAAAAAAAAAAAAAAAAAAAAGCAAGACAAAAAAGAAAATTGACTCTCAAAAGTAAGCTGATATTAAGACGCATAATAGGTAAGTAGTACAGTTTAGATTACCCCTATCTTTAGTTACCTGAGTAGCAGGGGCTGGGTAAATAACTGAAGATATGTACAAACATGTTGTTATGAGAAGTTCAGAGGAAGTATTTGTTTTCTTAGGATTTGGAGGAAATGAATAGTGGATCCAAGCTGCTGCACCCAGTAGTAGACATGTGCTCTTTTGCACTCTGGCCAGTTGCTTGTTTTATTGCTTTTGGGGATTTTTATTACTTTCTGTATTCCTTTTGTCTTTCGTTTTCATTTTGGAACCTTTTTTTACTCAGGACTGAGCAAAGTCAAAGCAGCACCACTGTGTTTAAGCACTGGTACTAATCTAAAAAAGATGAAATGTCTTCATCTTTTTTCCAATAGACCTCTCTTAATGTACTTTGAGAAAAACACCTTAAGTTAAATGCTGAGATAGGTGCAGATGTAGAATGATAATCATTTTATCAAAGAGTACTTCTCAGTGGTCTACCTCACCAACTGCTTTTTCTGGTTGTATGGTAGGAAGGTAGGGTTGCTTTGTTTCATCTCCACAATGTTATAGCAGTCTGTTTGCTACATTCTGTTCTTCCGGTGTTCACCTGAGTTATATTGGTTCTGCTGACTTTTATATAGGTTGAGTATATGAATAGCTGTGCTCTTCTGCTAGAATCACCAAAGCTGCACCTTCATCATGTATACTTTGATAATTTTATATAAATATTGGAGGAGTAAAAAGCAGCATCAGGAAGTGGAAGACAAATTAATTGAACTCAGACAAAAAAAGGCCTCATATCCAATCCATGTCCTCTCATGGTAAAACCACCTGCCTTTTGAAACGCTTCCTAATTAATCGGGCACTTTACTAGCCAAGTGTCACTATAGGATTTCCTGCATTCAGTGGGAGAGTGGACCTGATGACTTCTAAGGTTCTTTCCATTTCTAATTTCATAATTTTAAAATCTTTAATGTAGTATTTACGTTTTCCTTAATCAGTCTCAGAATGTTGCAGTTTACTTTGTCTCAAATATTTAGAAAGCTTTAACTTCTGTATTTAATTTCTGAACATGGACAGCTTCTATGTGTGAGGAATGGAAACAGCATTCCTGCAAAATGACCTAGATGATAAGGGACTTCTCTTACAGAACACACTGAAAGCAGAGGTTAATTTGGCAACTGTTTATTTTAGTTCCTTAAAATGTTTGTACTTATGGAAGTTCAAGTTAGCTTTAAAAAAATCTAAAAGTGATTACTGTTAATTGACATAGGGAACTGGATGAATTCTCTTCTGTATACATGAAAATGCGCTGACAAATATACCCCTCAATCACCCTGCCTAGTTTCACCAAGTTTGTACTTATATTTCTTTTTTTTTTTTTAATTAAATCTTTCATTTACTTGGTACAGGGTCTCACGACACAGCTTACACTCATAGTGATCCTCCTGTGTCAGGCCCCCCGGCACTGGGGTTGAAGGCATGTGCCACCACAGCAGCTTGGCGTGGTGCCAACATGCCATGCAGTACCAGGGATGGAACCCAAGTCCTTGTGCTTGCCAGTCAGGCACTTAGACTGCCAAGCTATCTCCTCGGCCCTACCTATATATCTATGCCTTCTGTATAGTGAATCCAGAGAATGGAGACAGGGTGAACGGATGTAACTGGCATTAGATTTCTTCTTAAATACTCCTTTTTATGCTGGCTTCCAAATTTTGTGTCATATTAATGACAGGCTAAGTAAAAAATAATTAACCTTTATTTTATAATCAGATGTTTTTGCTTTAAATTCTTCTTTGTGTATGTATTACATTGAAGCCAATTTTCAATGCCAATTTGAGGTAAATATACTGAATTTAATTCAGTGTTTTAGGTGCATCAAAACCTAACATTTTCATGAATTGATTTTCTGATGTTGCATTTTCAGAGTCATTGAATGTTAATCAGAAAATAGCCTAAAACTTTCCTAATAATGGTCAGCTAGAACTGTAATAGTCGATAGGACCTTAAGGCTCACTGTTCACTGAATTTACTCTGTGGACATCATTTTTATGCCATACCTGAGCATTTTGTTGGATATGCTACATTTGTTCTCATATAACCTTAATTATTAGAGAATTTTTCCCCATAGTATGCTGAAATCAACTTGTGCTGAATGAAACTAGTTCTGCCTTTGGAATCTCATCAGAATAGGCTCTGTGTGATTGCTCAGCTTGTAAGGTATTACAAATTGCTTCTTCCTTCATATTTTAAAAATTGTATACTTTTATGCTGCTCATTGATGAGTTCATTTAATAGACCTTTATCCTGTTATCCTCTGTGTGTTAGCACTGGGCTAAATGTTCAAGATAAAGTAACAGAGGGACATGGTCCTTGCCTTCTGTAGTCACAGTGTACTTAATGCAAGAGAAACCTGTAGGTAGCTAACATTTACAAGCTATTAGGTATTAGAAGAACAAGGGTGCAGCTCACTGTTCTGGACTTTGAAGTTTATCAAGCAAGAAATAGAGGACAAAACTATTCCTGGTGGAAAAAATGGTGAAGGCGGAAATGTGAATGTGAAGTATATTTCAGAATGATACTTAGCATGTGCAAAGCATAGGTCCTTAAGATCCCTCTCTCTCCAGGGCCTTTGTACTGAGCTACACCCAGCACTTTATTTTTTTATTTTTTTTTTATTTTGAGACATGGTTTTGCTAGATCACTGAGTTGCTGGACTGGAACTTGTGTTTCTCCTACCTCACATTCTCATGGTGTGGGCCGCCATGCCAGGTTTCCTTAATGAGCTTTATGTGTTATGATCAGGAGTTTGATCTTACCCTGAAGCAAGTAAAGAGGTATGGAAGGTTGTTTTTAAAATATCTGTGCTTTTTTTTTTTTTTTTTTTTTTTTTTGAGACAGAATCTCACTATGTAGTTCAGTTCAGAGTGGCCATGAACTCATGGCAATCCTCCTGCCTCAGCCTCACATCGCTGGGATTACAGACATGCACTACCACACACAGCTGTATGTGGTAGTGCATATCTGTATTTTGAATCTGAGAGTTTAGCTCCGTGGTACAGTGCTTACCTAACATATGTAAGACCTAAAACCGTTCCCTAGTGCTACAAAATGAATGAACACAAAATTACTACAAGTTCATTGCATATGCTTTTTAAATTCAAAGAAAATAGAAGGCTGTGCCCATTTCCTCCGCCTCTACTTCACTGGATCCCATCGCAGTCATTGCACCGTACTGCCAGAAAGCAATCAATGAAGGGCACCAGGGAATTACTGCGAAGTAGTAAAGTGATCAAAGGAAGAGTAACTGCTGTCTTTCTGTGTGGAAAAGTCAAACAATAAGCAAAAGATGCCTGATGAGCTTTGGTTGGCAGACACAGCCCTCAAACACTCCCCTACCAAAACCTTGGCTGTAGCAGCTTCAAGTCCAATAAGGCCCGCCAGGGCTGGCCCTGATCGAGCCCATGGATCACCCAGAGTGCCTAGCCTTTGCTGCTGGCTGGACCCCCAGCAAGCGCAATGCCTTCCACGGTGCCTTTTGGAGTGGCGCCCCCAGGAATGTACCCATCCAGCCGCCTCCAGAACCCCTGGCACCCTTCCTTCCCTCTCTCTTGACCCTCCTGTCCACCACCTGCGGAGCCTTACTTGGCTTCATCAGTGCTGGGCCCCAGCCCCACTGGGCCATATTCCACACCAAACATGCCCTTCCCAGAGCTGCCGTGGCCCTACAGTGTCCCCGCTTACCCAGCTGCTGTGGGCACCTAGGTCTGTGGGGCTCTATGTCTTCAGGATTGTGGATACCAGGCGTGGGAGCGCAGTACCCAGCCCCCGGTATGCCCCACCCTCCTGGACCGTACTCCATTCCTCCCATCCCCTAGAGCACCGTGCCACCAGGGGTCTGGGGATAGCCAACCAGGTACCCTGGGCCTGTGGGCGTATACCCCACTCTAGGACTCTACTCGACCATCCAGTAACTCTAGCCAAGTGCCTTCGGGACCTGCTAGTGTTCCACAGCTGCTTGATGTATCCCACTCTTAAGTTAACAGTGTGTGAAGAGATCATGCCTTGCTTTTGAAGTACATGCACGTGCACATGAATGAATGTATTAAAAACTGCCATTCTCGCTATTCTGAGAAGGCATTCACGAAAGAACTCACCCCTCTGAAGATGTCTGCCTTGGGATATGTAGTACATTGAATGCATGCAATCATATGTCAACATAGAAGTAAATTAGGCAGATGGAATTATTTTTTGTGTGTGGAAAGTTAACATGGTTATATTGAATAGCTCTTTGCTAAAATTTGATTAAATTATGAAATATACACTTAAAAATGTAAAATAGGAATTATTGTTGAAGTAATTTGCCAGTGAAATTGTAGATTCTAGGTATTTTTCTGTAACCTCTTTTGCCCCCATAAATAATTATAAAAACAATCACATTTTATTCTAAACAAATGATGCTTCTCAGCATTTTTAGTTGCTGTCTGTAGGGTAAATAAATCTAGTCCTCCTAGAGTTATTTTGGATATACATTTTAAAACTGTGATGGTGAGGTGTCAGGTTCATTAGCCAACAACTGTTCATTTTTACCCTTGAGCTCTTTATAAGAGCCTATCTTTTGTTGATGGCACATGGATCTCTAAAATGTGCCATTTATGAAAACTTTCTTGGTGCTGATGAACAAATCCAGGGCCCTTGACTGTGCTAAAGCTAGTGCGCTACCATATAGCTCCTCCTCCATTTCCAACTTCTTTCCTTTTCATGCAACTCAGTGTGTGCAACTTACGTTCTTAGAGAACTGTGCTGTGCTTGATTATGGATTGTGAGGTGCATATATTACTTTGAGAAGAGCTCAAGGAAAAAATTCCATCCTTCATTTTAAACCTTCAAGTTGTCCTTAAGAATTGCTTTTCTGCAGCCAGCAAGTCCTCCCTGGCATGGAGGCTGGAACACACTGGCTTCGTGAGAACACAGCAGTTAAGTTCAGAGAACCTCCAGTCAGACAGGCATGTCGCTCTCTTTGTGTATGTGGAATCAGAATGTGTCTGAGATTCAGAGTCTAGCTTATCCTTACAGTTTCCCAAGTCTGTTTATAAAGTGTTCCTGTTCAGTTCTTTATTGGTTGACAGGCAGATAAATAGAATTGAGCATTATCTTTGATAAAAGTATTCTTTAGTTCTAACACTGAAAATAATAAACTGTAGCTTTCCACCACTGAGTTTCAGGCAGTGGGGCTGCATTATATAGGTAGTAGATGTTGTTCATAACTGCACAACAGCCTGGGTGGTTTCTTGGTGACCTGCCTTTAAGTCCATCAGATTTGGGATAGACTGGACCTTATTTTAGCAAGTCACATTTTGAAAGTATCCATTGAGCCAGTAAAATATATTGTGAATTTCTCAGGCATAAGAAACTTGATATTTCACAATCTCATTTCTCAAAGACAATAGCTTTCAGTATTTACATATATTCTTCTAGACATTGTTCCTGTACATACTTATACCTTTATTCATGTTTGGAATTGTTTCATATATATTGTTTTAATTCTGGATTTTAAAAATTACTATATCCTGGAGATTTTTCTGGATCAAGTAGAGAGCAATAAAATTTTTTCTCATTTTATGGCAATCTCATAATTCCTTTTATGGCAATCTCACAATTCCTTTGTAAATTAGATATTTCTAATATAATAAGATATAATAATGAACACTTTAAACATATTTTTGACATGTAAAGTTTTTATTAGAATAATGAACATTTTAAAAATATTTTTGACATGTAAAGTTTTTATTGGTATGCTAGTAGAAATAAGCTCACTGTTAAAAATTAATATACTTTTCTAAGCCAGAAATGGAACCAGGCTCTCATGTCTTCCACAGTCATGTTCTGTTTCTCCTTCCCAAAAGTAACAAAGATCTTAAAAGTGAACACTGTAGATCAACTTTTGACTTTTTATGCAAGTATTTCATTACAGAAAGTTTAAAAATATATATAAAATAAATTGAAAAATACATATAAAATAAATTGAGTAACATTTATGTCATTCAGTTTCAACAACTACTGGTCATGTAGTCAACATGTTTCTTCATATACCTGACCTTTTGTTTCTGTGATGTTTTCCTACCTGTGAGGGGTCATTGATTTGTTCACCTCTAATTAATTTTTAAACAAATATTGCTTTCTTGCTATGTGTGAGCTGTGATGGACCCCAAGAATGACAGTGAATGTCACAGATCTGTTGTCAACTCTTGTGGTATTTAAGATTTAGCAGGAAAGAAATGTTAACCAGTCACACCAATAAACATATAAATATGAATATATAACACACTAGAAAAAGTAGAGGGTAAATGAAAGTTCACAACATTTAAAAAGTTATCTTTTACATATAGAGACAGATGAAATAGTGTAATTCGCTTTAAAATAACCCCTAGAGTTAGCTGGCCACACTTAGAATCCCAGTTCTATGGGAGGCTGAGGCAAGAGGATCATAAGTTTGAGCAAAGCCCAGGCACTTTAGCAAGGTTCTATGATTTTTTTTTTTTTTAAGGATGGTAATATAGCTCATGTGAAAGCTCTGGGTTCAAACTACAATATCACACATACTGAAAAAAAAGGGTGAGGAAAAGTAGGTGGGGCTGTGTAGCTGAAACTGATGGGTGAGGACTTGGTAACTGCTGAATTTGGCAGACTTTGCTTTATGTGTTTGAAATGTTCCATAAGAAATTTATAAAACAAAACAAAAAAAAAAAGGTTGAAAGATAGATTATTAATCAGGTAAAGACAAGAGCCAAGGAAAGGTTTCTTGGAGGAAGAAACATTTCAGTAGAAACCCTTGTGATATATGGTAGTGGCTGAGTTCAAGGGCTGGATGGTGGGTAAGAAAAGAACTTTCTAGGCAGTGGGAGCAGTATGTACAAATGGCCAGAGGGCCCAAGAGAGAACTTGTTGGTACCTTGAGGTAATGAAAGAAAACTAGAGTCATAGGATTTGAAGGTTTGAAGACACAGGTTTGAGCTAGGCATTTAAGAATTTGGAGACATGTTAAAGATTTTGTTCTTTAACTTAATTGTAATAGAAGGAAACCTTCCATGGAAGGGTTTTAAGCAGTAGGAAGACAACATGACTTCTGTTTCTTGCAGAACTTGAGTTGGCTATTTTGTGGGGATTGGTTTTGGTTTCAGCTTGGGAAGGAAGAAACTGTAAAAGGGGAAAGACATTAGGAGATTATTGTGTCACCAGTCACTTTGATTCTTCTGCTCAAACTGATAGCACTCCTGAGTTGGCAAAGTACATCTTCCTTAATAGAGGTTTCTGGGCTTTGAGTGTTGATGGCTCCTGGCTCTTCCTTAGTGTTATATTTCTGAGCTCTGAGTATCACTGTCAGCTCTAGTGTTACATCTTTTAGTGATACAGCTTTGGCATTTCCTAGCCACCCCATCAACTCCTCAGCAGCTGAGACTTAATAGCACCTTGACACCTATCTGGAGCTCTTCCAGTAGCATCTGCTGCCTTCCTGATGAATATGTCCTGAAATGATGCTGGGTCACTAGAACACCTCTGCTGTCATGGGAACAGTGCACTGAATTTCAGGAGAAGCTACTGCTTGAGTAATAGCTCCCTCATTTCCTCAGTAATAGGGCTGAAGTTATGATTGCTGTTGCCCTTGAGAAGTGTCTAGGAAGGCTGTTTAGGAAGACTGCCTACCTTAATTGTGACCCACTTGGATTTGAGGGTGTAAGCAGTGGGCTCCATCACTTTCTGATCTTTGCCCTACTAGACACAGATTTTCTGGCTGCTCCATGGAAAGATAGCTGCATCACCAAGCAGCACCCAGGCTCAGAGTTGGAGAGAGATTTACAAGCTGCAGAGTCTGACTCTTATAAGCGCAGCCTAGAAGACGTCCTCCAATGTAAACCTAAAGGTGGTGGGAAGACCCTGGGACTAGTCGACTCAGGCCACCCTTCGGGCTGAAGGCATGACAGCTGTCAATCAGATTACGTCCCCCCCCCCATTTTTTGTTTGTTTGTACTTATTATTTTTAAAGAATACAAAATAATGATAGAAGAAAACAACATTATACATGATACAAGATTTCACTAAACAAGGTAATAGGAATCCAACAATGGTTGCTGTAGTATATGATGCTATGTGCAAATTAGTTTTCCAGATTACCAGATATAAATGTATAAGTTTTGTTTAAAAAAAAATAACTAAGGAGTTATAAGAAATTCAAGAGAGGAAAAAAATCAGAGTAAAAACAAAAATTGTAAGCATTAACAGCTCTTTTTTTTCTATTCATATAATTAGAATTCTCAAAATAGAAAGGAGTAGGCAATAAATATTTAAAGATTTAAAATTTCTGAATTTAGTTCAACTTATAATACCACATTTCCAAGAAAAACATACCTTTTGTACAAGAAATTTAAATAAAATCATACCAAGATACACAAAAATGAAATTTTCCAAACCTTATTATAAAGAAAAAATGATTAAAGCATATACATAAAAATATTAGCTATGAAAGAACAAAATTAAATAGCATCTTATTACGCCCCCTTCTGACTGTCAGAGGGAAAGATTCTAGTTACTTTAGATCAGAGCCATAGTGATATAGATGAAGAGAAGAGATATTGGTTTGACAGATATTTTGGTTTTGGCAATGTGGGGCTTGAAAAAGAGACTTCAAATATGATGTATAAATGTCTGACTGGTGCAATTGACTGATGGTGATGTAGTTGATGAACATGAACAAAAATGGAAGAACATATTTTTTGGCAAGAGATTAGAAGCTCAGTTTGAAATACACTGTTCAGAAAGTGCACTCTTTGTGTGAGATCACATGGAAGGCTTATCTTTAGAGGTCTGATCTGTACAGATTTGTTCTAGGAAGGTTTTTTTTTTTCTTTTTGTCTTTTTGAGATAGGGTCTTGCTATGCACTTCAAGATGGCCTTGAGCTCACTTGGTAGCCCATGCTGGTGTTGAACTGCAATGATCCTCCAGCCTCATCCTCCCAAGTGCTGGTATCATAGGTGTACACCATACTCCCAGATTGGAAGGGTTCTTATGACAGCCTGAAGACCTACTTATTATTTGTAAGCTTTTTTAAAATCAAGAAATCTCACTTCTCCTCCACCGTTGTAGCTCCCATATCCATAAAAGTAGTTGGAAGCTAGGTATACGATAAATAATGCTAAGAGAATAAATGCTTATAGGAGAAGAGATAAAAACTTCTAGGAAGATCTGTCTGTACCTGTTTGTTGGAAAGCCAGGACTCTGGAGTTTTACTGTTACCTATTGATGACAGAGCCTTCTGAAGACATTCCAGGTGGTGTGCATCCTGTGGTCTGCTTGGGAGTGTAGCGATCACACTTTTGGAGAGATGTACCCGACATACCCTGTTGGTTTTGACTGGATATTCATAAATTTTTTAAAAGAGATGACTGATAGAGCTAACCCTGATCTGTAAGTTTTGAATTTATATCGTTTCATCCCATGTACAAAACCATTTTTTTACACACACACACACACACACAAAAAAAGGTCTAAGAAGAAATAAATTCTGGAAGGTGCCACTCAACAGAGGTTGGGTGGAAGATGAAAAGAATTTTTCTTTCTTCTTCACCTTACATATTGAAGAACTTTTTAGTAATACAATAGTGTAGCAAATCAAAACATAGATAGCCACAAATTTATTTATGATTTTTTCCAAACTTTATCTGAACTCCATGGATGAGAGATCAGCAAGCTGTAATTATTATCATGGTAGCTGGAAACAATATATCTGTAGCTCTAGTTCTTTTTCTTCTGAACTCCCAAGCCTGGAACTCTTATAATCCTGGCTTTTCTGATGGTAGGGAAAGTTTTACCAGCAAGGGAGATTTGCAGGAGGGCAATAGTAACTTGATATGTGAGGCTGTCCAGAAGTTGAGTTTAACCTACATGTTATTTCCATGTGTCCCATTTTACAAAAAGACACTGTAACCCCTAAAAAGACTTCCAAAATGTGTGCAAACAAGCTATGTGAGCTCAAGTTTCTGCATATTGGGTTGATACTTCTACAGTTAATTTTATTTATTTAGTAGTTCTGGGGATCAAATGTAATGCCTCATGCATGCCAGGCAAGTACTATACCACTGAGCTACATTCCTAGCCTGTGACCTTATATTTGTGTTGTGCAAATTACTAATTTATTTTGTTTATTGTTTTTGCTTTCAGCACAGTTCAGAATACTATTTCTCAGCATCTCCTTCCATTTACAGTTTCAAAAATTACCTCCCCCCATTTGTTTTCATAACTAATATATAGTGAGCAATTGATTTATTTTGCAAAGTATTCCAGGTATAACTAGGCTCATCTTGTGACAGTAATGCTAGGTGCTGTAGAATCCACAAACTCCACCTTTAGACCAACAGCCCTGGGCCTTCTTTCCTTGTGTGTGCTGTAGGGTACATGTGGGTACAGGGCCAGGGTTGGGTATGGAGCAGAGGAGAACAACAGAAGGCGCTTTAGATAGTGCATTTTCAATGACAATTTTGAGGAAAATAAAGGAAACTGCGTAAGATTCCATGGTTTCTGGAAAACTGAAATTGGTCCACAGTCAGGATGCTGAGGCAAGAAGTTCACCACAAGTTCAAGGCCAGCCTGGGCTACATGTAAATTCAAGTGTAGCCTGAATTATAGTATGAGACTCTGTCTCAAAAGATAAATACAAATTAAGAAATACAGACAGACAGACAAAAAAGAAAAGGAAAAGGAAATTGGGTCCATTCCACTATAGTTAACAACCATTAAAATACCATGTTATTGACTTTAAATATATACAATAACATTTATTTTAAAATAAGGAAAAAATTGTATCCAGGGTAAATTCTATGTTTCTGATAATTCAGGTTTTTAGTTTTGACATTTTAGGATCATTTTCCTATCTAAAAGTATTTTGTAGTGTCCCACAGTGTCCATACATATGTGTGAATGAGTTAGTTGGCCCTTATCAGTGAGGATGAATGGGAAATAGGTTCTTGGAACCTCATTCTATATCATATTCTCACATTATTACCCCTCTGATCTAGGTACTATTGGGACAGTATTAGTGTAACCATTTTATGAATGAGGAAACTGGTTTAAGAAGCTTAAGTATCTCTCTGAAAATCACCTGGGTAACCACTGATGGAACTGCATTCACACCATTTCTGCTACAAAGTTTGTTCTTTTAATAACCTCACCATTTGTTTTCCTGGTGCTAGCAGTCAAACACAGGGCCTTACATAGGAAAGGCAAGCACTCTGTCTCTGACCAAAACCCTGCAACCTATGAGTAACACCATACTCAGTTGTTTTATTTTTGAGACAGGGTCTCACTGTATATTTTGAACTTGCCTTGAACTCACTATGTAACTCAAGTGAGCCTCAAACACACAGCCATCCTCTTGCCTCACCCTCCCAAGTGCTGGTATTATAGGTGTACACTTCTGTACCCATCTGTAAGTAACTTTTGTTTTTGTATGTTTCTCTTGTCCAACTTGAGAATCTTTTATGGATCATGCAGTTATTGATTAATACATCTAGTGGTTCTAAAGCTAAAAGTCAGTATTTAACTGGAAAGAGGTTGTAGGAAGATGTCAGGTGGAGCAGTGTTGGGAGGGTGACCAACAAGGCTCTCCCCTGTCTTTTTAGGAAAACATAGTTGTCTGTCACTTTGCACTATGGGCTTATCAGAGCCTCCAGAACATCAATTTTCAGTCTTGACATTTCTCAGGATCAAAATACTTTAAAGATTTAGAGAAATCCCACAGTTGTCACAGTGGCTTAGACACTAGGAATTGCCTTCTTGGGTAGAAGATAATCTGAGTATTCCATAGCTAACTTTTAATCAGTATTTTTGGCTTCTGACTTTATTAGTAAATAAATACACTAGAATAGAAATACTCTAGAAGAAAGGGGTTCCATTTTAGATCTTATATAACAGATTTTATTCAAGTTATTACCAAAGTAGATATACATGGCCCTAAAAAGTCTCATTCACATTTGTTCAGACTTTTCATTTTGCATTTATATGACACCCTAACACCTGAAACACATGTGTGAGTCTTTGTGTGCTTACTACATAAAAGGCAAACTGAAAATCCACCTGAGGTTCTGAAGACATTGAAGATCTTCTCAGAAGATAACTCAGCCTATCAAGAAAACTGAAGGAAAAAAGTATTGGGCTAAAATTTCCATCAAAGTTCCCCACTGGGTGTCATCAGGAGGAGTTAAGCCTTCTGTATTTGTAGTATTGCCTCAGTAAGTGAATAGTTTGTCAGAAAATTACATTCTTATAATAATTGCAGACTCAGAATTTTTAAGAATTTTTGCCATAGCAATCTAATATTCTTGCATTAAAATGACTGTCAAATCCCACAGGCTAACCAAATAATTATCTGTGTTTGCAGAACTGAAGTCTTTCTTAATTTAAACACAGGTCCTGCTTGTCACTGTAGAACATCATTTTGTATGTTTCTTTTCCTCTTTATTGCAACTGCTAATTTTTTTTCTGCTTGTTTTTATATCATGTTGATTTTATGTGTAAATTTCTGTGGAATGAGGTGGAAGGAATTATTTCATATTTTTTAGTAAGTCTGACAGGTTTCCTTAAAAGTTAAACCACTTTTTTCCATATATAATTTATGCAGCGGACTTGGAGAATTTTCCAAACTGATTATTAGGGTAAACAGTTATCAGGGAATGGAAAATTCAATAACAGTTTATTAAAATTCATATATGATAGTTCTCTTTTTTTCCAATAAGCACTTAAATAATTGTATTATTTGGCAATTTTGAATCTAGATTATAATACAGTTGTGTAAAGCAGGGACCTCAGCCTAAGTGGAAAGGATCCACTTAAGTTAATGTGGATGAATATTTTATAGGTTGGGAAGGAAGGAGAGGACACAGTTTTCAGTTTCAAGGTGAACTTCAGGTCAGCATGCCATGTCTATGTCTTTTTTCCTATTGGCTCACTACATTGCAGACTCTCTTGGGGGGTAATATTCATATAAGGGTGTTATGCTAACCAGAATGTGACTTGGCTTTGCACAGGTCTCCTGGTTTTTTCCTATCTATGCAACAGAGTGTTGTAATATCTGCGTTTCAACACTCATCCTTGTACAATCTAAAAAATAAAAATACTGTTCCTGAGTAAATGTCAGCATATTGTATAATTCTGTTTGTATCTTTATGGCAAATCCATAGAAACAAATGTAGACCCATGGGTAGTAGGTAAAGACTAGAAGTAATGGAGGTGCCTGCTAATGGGTTTAGGTTTTCTTTTGGGTGATTGAAAATGTTTTGAAGTTAGGCAAGACATGACAGCATATGCCGGTAGTCCCAGCTACTTGAGACGTTGAGATAGGAGGATCCTTTGAACTCATGAACTCATGAGTTTGAGACCATTCTAGGCAACATAGCAAGACTTCACCTTGAAAAAAAATTTTTTTAAGCTAGATATGGTGGCACATACTTGCAATCCCAGCACTCTGGGAGATTGAGGCAAGATGCTGTTAAGTTTGAGCCCAGCCTGGGCAATTTAGGGAAACCTTGTCTCAAAAAATAAAGGATATAGCTTAAGTAAGAGGTCTTGGGTTCAATTTCAAGAACTACAAAACCAAAACAATCTAGGGAGATGGGGAAGGAAAGGAGAGAGGAAATGTTCCAGAATTAGATAGTAGTGGTTATTGCACAACTATTTGAACATTGTACTCTGCATTTAATTTAAACTAACAACAACAAAAAACAGTTGATCTGTGGAGGAATGAACAAAGTTAATGAAGAGGTCAGTGTGATTAAAAACTTTCACTTTTGTCTTAGCAGAAATGTTGCTCAATAATCTAAATATTATAGTTCGGGCCTTAAATGTAAGTTATATCTGATTATGTTTTTTCTGACCCTCACAGGGCCACGATGGGCCTCCTGGAACATTGGTGTGTTCATCTGCATTCGATGTGCTGGAATCCACAGGAATCTGGGGGTGCATATATCCAGGGTAAAGTCAGTTAACCTTGACCAATGGACTCAAGAACAGATTCAGGTACTTACACAGCTATGGGAGTCAGCTTTTCCTATATATGCTGCACATAAATGTTGTTCCAGATGAATTTTATTCAAACTGGGCACAAAGGTAATCATAGAGAAAATTTAGTTGTGAAACACTTATGTCGAATTCTTGGCCAGCCATGGTGATCCATGCCTGTAAATCCCTGCACTGGGGAGCTTGAAGCAGGAGAACTGTCATGAGCTTGAGGGCTGCACGGGTATAGAGTGAGTTCAAGGGCAGCCTGGAATACATAGCAAGATCCTGTCTCAAAAAACAAACAACAGCAACAAAAAAAAACACCCCAAATTTTTGTACCTTAGTAGAAAAAG
>PVKA01029356.1:0-28392 GCA_004027165.1 Ctenomys sociabilis | reverse complement strand
ATCAGGGATCAAACTCAGGAGCTTCTGCTTGCCAGGGAGGAGTGTCAGCCACTGAGCTATCTCCCTGGCCCTTATTTTTTATTTTGAGATGCGATCTCCTTGAACTAGACTTGCCTCAAATTTGCAATCCCCCTGCTTCAGCCTCTCAGATAGCCAGGATTATAGATCTGCACTTATATATTATACTACATATATATATATATATATATATATATATATATATATATATGATTATTTTTCTGAGATAGGGTCTTGCTATGGCGTTCAGGCTGGCCTTGAGCTCACTTTGTAGCCCAGGCTGGTCTTGAACTCCTAAGAACTTTCTGCCTGGTGCAGGGGAGATGGCTCAGTAGAATAAGTGCTTGCCTGGCAAGTGCAGGGGCCTCAGTTCAATCCCCAGTTCCACCAAAAAAAAAAAAAAAACCCTGCCTCAATCTCCCAAGTACTGGGATTATAGATGTGTGCCACCATGCCAGGCTACTTTGTATAATTTTCTTTTCTTTTTTGTGAAGTTCTCACTATATAGTATAGGCTGGTCTTGAACTTGCTTATATAGCCTAGGCTGGCTTCAAACACAGTGATCCTCCTGCCTTAGCCTTCTGAGTGCTGTGATTACAGGTGTAAGCCACCGCATCTGGCTGCATTAAAAAAAAAATTTTTTTTTTGAAATTTACTTAGTTTTTTTTGACACAAAGTCTGTCGGGAGCCGCAGAAGCTAAAATATTGGTCAAATGTATATAAGGCAAAAGTAAGCCTCAGAGCCTAAAACAAACAAGCGACCTCAGTCCTGAGATAAACATCCTGTCTGATGAAGGTCAGCTATTAGTCACTAGACAACCCCATGTCACATGCTGCTAACTGTGCCAAGCTATAATAAATAAATGTCCCTTTTGTTCTGCTCCTGGGTCATCTCGCCAATCAAGCCGAAGCCCAGCTTTACCTTCTTGTCTATGTTTTCCTCATTCCTGCCGCCTTTTTTCCCCAGATAAAACCAATCACACTGACACCCACAGATTCCTACAGAGGTCTATGTAGTTCAGGCTGGCCTTGAACTCAAGGCCATCTTCCTGCCTTGGCCCTTCTAGTGCTCAGATCACAGGCTTGCGCCACCAGGTACAGCTAGCCTGGGCTAGTGTCTGTCTATCATCTGTGTTCAGCCTGGGGAATTTAACATGATCCTGTCTCAAGATAAAAAACACCCAGGGTGTGTAGCTTAGTGTAGAATTCTTGACTTGCTCATGCAAGGCCCTAGGCTTACAAAAGAAAACCTACATTTATCTTTAGTAAAAATCTTCCTTTAGGGCCAGGGAGATGGCTTCCCTGGCAAGCGCAAGGCCCTGAGTTCAGTACCCGATTCCACCAAAAAACAAACAAACAAAAACTTTTTTTAAAGAAGAAAAACATGATGCGTTTGGTGGTGTGTCCCTATTATAGTCCCAGCTCTGTGGAAGCTGAGGCAGGAGGGTTGCTGTGGGTTCTGTGCTGTCCGGCTCCATATCAAGTTCAACACCAACCTGAACTACAAAATGTGACCCTGTCTTATCCCAAAAACAAAACAAAACAAGTTGGCAGGCCTGGGCTCCAGGCTGGCCCCTCCATGGTGGCTTCCGTTTCCTCGCCTGTAGCGTGATGTGCATGAGCAGGCACTGTGACACCCATTCTTGCGTCAGCTGTGCATGTGGTTAGAGGGAATCCCTGGTCCCTAGCCAGAGGTGCTGGATTGCTCCTGTCCCTGCTCGTTGTCACCAAGACAACCTTGACAGAATGAGCACAGGTGAACCCCAGATTAAGGGCATGGCTGCAGCTCTTGATGGCCTCTCTCATACCCTGAAGCAGCCCCACTTCTGGCACAATTCCATATCAAAGCAGAAATTCATCCCCCAGATGCTGAATGGAAGCTGGAGAATGAAGCCAGGTGGCCTGGCACAGGTCTTGTCATCTCAGAACTTAGGAGGCTAAGGCAAGAGGATTTCTCTAAATTGGAGGCCAGCCTGAACTGTATAGTGAGACCCAGTCTTCTCAGAAAACACAAAAACCTGGAGGGAAACCACTGTGAGGAAGGCATGGCGGAAGGGTGCCAGCAGGGTCCCAGAACTGGCCTAGCTGACAAAACTCATAGCGCCAGAAGGATTCCAGTCTTTGGTGCCCCGGCCCTCCTCTGGATGAGTCCCTGCTGTCCTCCCTCTCCAGGGCTAATTTCAGACTTAGGCTCTGCCCTGATAATATTCAGATTGGCTGGCCAGCTGGCTTAATGTCAAAGGCAAACCAGATGTGAGCTGCTTGTGAGTTGTGACCAAATTCTGGGAAGCCCAAGATGACCTCTGCCGAGTCCTGGCCGCACCCTTCTCTGATTGTGTGGCCTTGGTCTGTGTCCCTCACCCTCTCCCATCCTCAATTCCCTTCTCTGTGAGTTGGGACAAAAGCAAATGCCAATCCTAGCACTGAGGAGGTTGAGGCAGGAGGACTACATGGAGACTGTCTCCAATACAAATCACACACTGCTTCCTGTCTTGCCACCTGCTCGTCCTCAAAGCAACCCTTGTGGCTTCCCTCTCCTCACTCACAGGGACTTTCAAATGTCAGTCCCCACAGGGGCCCATGATGGCACTGATTATCACCATCCTGTCATCCATCCGCCAGCCAGCCTCCACTTGGCCGCCTAGCCCCGCCTTCCCTACGTTCACACCCACCTTCAACTGCCTACTGTGACCTCTCCCAGGGGCAGCAGTGAGGGCCAGCTCACCTTTACAGGAGACTGGAATCCTGCTTCTTTGCGGTCCAGGAGAGCGAGTGTAACCAAGTCCTTGCACCAGCCTCTTCAGCTCCCGTTGTCACACCCTGCCCTCCAGCTCTCAGCAGCCCTGGGCTATGCCCCAGATGACAACCCCCACCCCGCCTGCCTGCAAGCCAGCTGCTCCCCAGATGTGCACTTCGGCTGTCTACCACTGTTTAGGTCCAGTCCTGTCACCCTCTGCAGAATCACAGTTCTGGTCTCTTGGGCACCATGTCCTGCCTCCCTGCCCAGCTGCCAAGTGACCCAAGTGTCCCTACCACGAGCAGCACAGGATGTAGCCTGGCTGCATTGAAGCCCAAATGGCTCAGTGCTCCAGGTGGGCAGGAGACTGGAGGCCCTGGTGTGCCCTTTGCTGACCATGAAGCAGGTGACAATGCTACTTCCAGGCCTGCTAAGAGGCTGAGGGTGCCTGGCCACATCCTAGGGACACAGCACATAGCAAGCCCCTTGGAAGATGGCCCAACTCCTGAGACAGGAGCTCGGCTCCCATAAGAGCACTGCTGTCCCGAAGCTGTGTCCCCAGCACAGCACTGGCACACATTCCGCAGTCCTGCCTGGAGCTGGGCACATCAGGTAGTGTTAGGTCTGAGAAGCCCAGCGCGTGCAGAAAGACTCCAAGAGACGTCCTCTCGTGCAAAAGCAAGGGGATTTTATTTTAGAAGCTGTGCCAGCACAGGGTCAGCAGGCAACTGGGCCATGGTGACCCCAAGCCTTTGTTCGCTCAGGATTATGTAGCACTAGTGGGCGGAGAAGCAGCAAGCGAGGTATACAGAAGCCAATCGCGTATGTTAGTTGGGCTGACACTTGAAGGGATAGGACAGTTTATATTGCCCCTTACAATAATTGGATGGTGCAGGGATCGGGGAGGGGGAATTCCTGGAGGGGCCCCGGTGTTCCCAGAACAGGTGGTCTCAGTTGTAAATCTTATCTATGCTGCTAGGCACGTAGGGGGCAGGGGGCTTCCTGTGCTGAGGGGTTGTAACCATGTTAACTCTTAATGGCCCTTGCGGCCAGTGAGTTTGAATGGTGGGGTTTGGTATCTTAACTCTAGGCCCTAACAGTAGCACAGATCTGGTCACACCAACTCCCCAGGACAAGGGAAAGCTGCCAGGAACACCTAAAGCCTGAACCGGAGACAGCGATGGGCTGTCCAGTGAGCACCTTAACCCTCAGGAGCCATCCGTCTGCTTGCAAATGAGTTCTAAAGTCTGCTCATCAGGAGCACTTTCCAATGACTTTGTGACCCTGAGAGGCCACAGCCAGGGCTTCAGCACCCAGTGACGGCTCCTGCAATTTTCTGTACTTTTCAGACAGGGTCTCCCTAAGTCCAGGCTGGGCTGGAACTTGGGATCCTCCTGCCTCAGCCTCTGAGTGCTAGGATTACCAGCACACACACACCACCATGCCTGGCTCCTCGTCCAGGCAGGATAGTAGCACTGCCAAGTGCTCACAGGGGGCCTGCCAGGATCAGCTCATGGCATGCCCAGGAGATGGCAAGTGCCACTCCCCAGGCCGTCAGTGAAGACCTGGGCCCCATATTGTGGCTCATAAGCAAGAAGAGCCACCTGAGACTTCCTTGTCCCAGTAGACTCCTGCCCCCTCCAGGCAACTCAGAAACAAGAGACATGCAGAGCTGAGGACGGTCTACAGGGTCAGGTGCCTGTTTTTGCTACCACCTCCTTGTAGGTGCCAAAGCCCATATGTCTGTGGGGCAGTGCCAGGCTGAGGCTACCTGGCTCCTTGGGCACTGCAAAGCACTTCTCCTAGCTCTTGGGACTGGTGGCCTCTGTGACATTGCCACCCAAGGCCAGAAGCCCCGGCTCAGCCTGTAGCTGCAGCGCAGAGGGTTCTGAGGGCGCCCTGGGCCAGTGTCTGAGCTGGTGGTGCCTGAGGCCCTGCAGGAGCCGGTAGCCCATGCCTCTCAGCTAGGCAGCAAAAGGTCTTGTCTTCAAGGTGTGGCTGGAGATGACACCACAGCTTAGTGGCCAGCATATAGGCACACCCAGACGGGGGTCAGGGGAAGGGCCTGTCTCAAGTACAGGTGCTCATGGTCCTGGAGGGTGTGCTGGTGTCGCAAGGCCTTCCTGCACATGCAGGCGGACCTCACCGGGTGCTTGATGAGGTGGAGCTGGGCCCAGGAAGTGCTTCTCCTGGGTATGCAGCCACAGGTGGCTGGGAGCTGCCTGCACATAGGGCAGGCGCATGTGGGCAGCCAGTGGGTCCTAAGATGCTGCTGCAGGGAGAGCCAGCTTGCAAAGGCCTTGTTACACTGGTCACGCACAAAGGGCCAGATGCCCTAGGGGACCACCTGGTGCTCTCAGAGTTCTAGCGGGATGCCACAGGCCTTGCTGCCTTGAAGGCACAGGAAGGGCCACACCCTGTGGTGGGCCAGGAGGTAGGCTTTGAAGCTCTCTGTGGAGCTGCGGCTCTTGCCACACTCAGCACATAGGAAGGGCTTGTGGCCCATGTGCAAACGCATGCTTCTTCAGGTGGCATGCTTAAAGGAAAGCCTGGCCACTTGCCCCACACTGTGTCAGCAGCCCCACTGCAGGGGCCTGCTGGTGAGCGTGGAGGGCATGCACAAGGCCAGGGCGCTGGGCCTGGGGTAAACGATAGAAAATCTACCCACCAGGCAGACAGGCAGGCAGGCAGGCAGGCAGCTGGGAGCCCTCGGACAAAGCAGCTTCACAGCTCTCTGAGTCGCCTACTGAGCCAAGGGACTCCAAATGCATCTGTGCCTGGGTGGACCCTCTCATCCCTGTGGCCTGGGAGCAGTGTCGGGGGTCAGCTCTGCCGGGAAGCTCGGCCGAATTTCGGACACAGGTCCAAGGCTCAGTGTATTTTTGTCTGGATGCCTCCAGGGGGTGACAGATGGCCAGGATCTTCAGGACAGCAGGTATGGCCGCAGGTAGCTTCAGGGGAATCACAGACCTGTGTCCCCTGTCCCCTCCCCCCAACTAGCCCCTGCCCCCTCAGTGGGAGCAGCCTCAGGGGTCTCTCCTGGGCACTTGTTCTCTTTTGGTCACTCTCAAGAGCTATACAGAAGCCCTGCCTCCTGCCAGTCCTCCTGGAGGGCCCCAGTGCCCTGGACACACAATGCCATTCAAGGCCTCCCCTCCCCACTTGAGTTCATCTGTACAATAAAGAACTCCCTGCCCACAGAGAGAGGAGACAGAAGAAACTGGAAACTTTCTACACAGCTGACCTCCTTCACTGCATGGATTTACTATTCTAGGGCACTCATAGAAGATGACAGCTACAAATATCTTTCTTACTCCTTCTAAGGAAAAGATCCATCCCACTCCAATGTCTGTCTCCATTAATGAGTTTTACAGTCTAAGACGATTTATGCCATGTGTCAGAAAGTTCTAGTCTTACAGTGCTGCCAATCTTTATTATTGAGACAGGGTCTCACAAGGTAGTCTAGGCTGGCCTTGAGTTCATTACATAACCCAGGCTGACCTCAAATTCAAAGTGCTCCTCCTGCCTCAGCCTTCTGAGTGCTGAGATTACAGGTGTGGGCCACCATGTTGGGCCCAACTCTCAACTATGATGTCACAATCTGGACAGTATGCTAACCATGGTCTGTTTTCCCACCCCAGACTGAAAGATCTCGTGCACGCTAGGCAAGCGCTCTGGCCCTGGGCAACAACCCCAGCCCCAGCCCAATTCTCAAAGACTAAGATGCTAGTATTTTCTCAAAGCATTAAGGTAGAGCTGGATCTCAGCACGGCTGTTCAGGTGATGCCCAGGGAACAGGCATTCATTTGGCACACACCTGTGGAGCCCTCTGTGGAAGCCTTCCTAGGCGAGGCCATGTCCTATACGGCAGCCTCCACTTCTGTCCGACTGCAGCCCAGGCACAAGGGGCTAGGGTCCCTTGGGGAAGCCCAAGACCACAGCAGCAGCTCAGAGCCTGGCAGCATGGCCCCATGCACCTGCAGGTGGAGCCTCTCGAGGACCATGCTAGCTCTCCAGCCTGCCTCGCTGCACCAAGCTGCAGAGCAGAGCAGCAGGCTCAGAACCGCTCTAAGAAGTATACATGAAAACCAAAGCTCATGCAAAGCCAAAGTAGGACACTGTGTCTTTAGAACACACATGGAAAAAGATCCTTGCCTAGGGAGTTAGAGCAACTTCAGGTCCCATGTGGGTCTCTACAGAAAGCCACAAAGCACATTCTCAGCACACCTTGTCCTGGAACTTACCTGGTCCAGGCTACACTTTGTTCTCAGGCAAAGGTAGCTCAGTTACAAGTGCTGGAACGGGTCAAGAAAGGAGAAAGAGGAGGAGGGAGAAGGAAGAAAAGAAAACTGGCTGAATTTCACCTGGGACATATTTATTTTTATTTGGTACAGGGTCTCACTATATAGCTTGGACTCGTAGTAATCCTGTTTTCAGCCTCCCCAGCACTGGGACAACAGATGTTTGCCACCAAACCCAGCAGGCTCAGGGAGCTCAGGGGTGGGGCTGGTGCAGCCTGTGGTGTCAGGGATCAAACCCTGGTCCCTAAGCTTGCCTAAGCAGGCACTTAGTCTGCTATCTCATCACCCTCATTTATTTATTTATTTATTTATTTCTGACAGGGCTTTGCTCAGGCTGGCCTTCCACTTGCCAGGAGATCCTCCTGCCTCTACCTCCCCGGGGCTGGGATCCCAGGGGTGCACAACCACACCTGGCTTTTGGGACAAAACTAAAATGAAACTCCTGGAAGGTTCGCAGATCTATATGATGGTGCTGCTGGGCTTGGGTGGTAACAAAACTTGCCACACATACATAAAGCCCTGTCTGGTCCCAGCACAGAGGGCAAAAATATGTAACAAACAGGACATAGTGAATGTCTGTAATTCCAGACTGAGGCAGGAAGATCACCAGGAGCTTGAAGCCATACTGAACTGTATGGCAAGACCTCTTCTCAAAAGAAACAAAAGCTGGGGAGATAGCTCAGCGGCTTAAGCACCTGTTTAGCAAGCATGAGTTTGATCCCCAGTACTGAAAAAAAAAAAAAAAAAAAGGAAAAAGAAACAGAATCCAGGCAGGCATATGCCGGTGTTGTCTCACTCTTCCTTCATTGCCAATCAAAAAGAGAATCCCTCTTACCTCCTTCCCAATGGATGGAAAAATAGTTATGCAGCCACCTGCATTATTTTTTCCTGATTCTCCAAATGACTGGGAGTGAGCCTCTGTTTTCTTTCACAGAGAAGTTGAACAAGGCATGCACTTTAGCCAGCCAAACGACGGGGCTGACTTGACCCCGCACTTCTGTATTGCAATAACCTTCGCTTTGCACCAACACTGTACCAAGGCAGCTTTTAATGTGTTGCACTTCCACTCCCTACTCAACTGTGGGAAGACAGTCCCTCAGCGAAGGGACAAACCCATCCCACCGCTGGAAATCAACTTCTTCTTGGAACTGGAGAGTTGGCCAGAAATGTCGGAACTTCGCCTGCAAGTTTCAGTCACAGAAGGGAGACGCCTGACCCTTCCATACCTCCACCAGCCGCGGGTTCCCTCCTTGCTCTTCTCCCCAGAGGCGGGGATCTCCTTCAGCGGCCCCCAGCGCCGGCTGGGCGGCAGGGGCTCCCGACACACCAGTCCCCAGCGCCGTGTCCCGGGGAGGCTGCCGGGCGTGAGGACGGCCCGGCCCGGCGTCTCCCGAAAGGCTCCATCCTGGGTCCGGATGCAGGCGCGGCCCGGGGACTGCGGGACATCGGAACAAGGGCGGGGGTGGGAAGGCTGCGGGACACGGAGGCGCCACGCCCGCTCCCCGAAGCTTTGAGGCGGCTCAGAGGCTGTTCAGCCCCTAGCGACCAGGAGGGCACCGACGGAGGATTCCAGGCTGGACAGGACAAGGCACTGGGGTAGAGAGTGACCAGAGGACGCCGGACCATCTAGGCCAGGCCGCTGAGGGTCGCGTACATCGTAGGCCACTCACTGAGCTGTAGGCTTTTCCCCGCCAAGAGCGCCACCTCCATGCCGGGTCCAGAAAAAGCCAAACCAAACCCAAACAAGACACACCCACCGCACCCCCCCCCTTTTATTAAACCGCATCTCGCCGGAAGGGAGCGTCCTCTTTTCAGTTCCTCCCGGAAACTGTCATTGGTTTGCAAAATGTCCTCTCTGAAAAGAAGCCACAGAGTTAGACTACATTAGTAATCAGAGCCAGGAGTCTGGGAATACTTGTGAGGTGAAACTCCGTTAGGGAACAACAGGAACTTAGGAGTCCAAAGTCCACCGGGGATTCGAGTAGCTCAGAAAGCGGAACGAAGTGGTTCCAGCCGCTCCACTGAAGAGCCGGACAGTCACGCTATCCCTCCCGCCGCGCTCACTTTGGCGGGAGAGTGCAGGAAGTGGGCGTGACTCCGGGGAGGCTCCGTTTACTCTGAGCGGCGAGCCGGAAGTAGGTTGGAGGTGTGGCGGAAGTGGTTGGGAACTGAGGCGCCCCGAGGGGGCGGTTCCCATTCCACTGCGGAGCCGGATGTTTGCAGAGCTTTGACAGGCGTGGCAGCGGGAGCAGCACCCGAGCGCGGTGAGCTGCACGGCGCGGGGTCTCCCGGGTCGGGTGGGGGAAGGGAAGGAACTAGCCCGGCCTACCGAAAAGATGAGGTCCGTCTGGGGAGGACCTCCGCAGATCCGAGGAGAGGGCGCGGATGGAATCGGGCCTGGGGGACTGTGGCTGCCGGAGATACTGTCCCTCTTTGGCGCCTGCCCCAGAAGACAGCCCCTTTGGCCGACTTCTTCCCGCCCTCTTCCAGGCAGAGGCCAGGCCACTAGCTGTCAGGAGCAAGTCCGTGGGAGGGAGAAGTTTCTCGGATGCCATCTGCCGAAGGGCTGAGGAGAGATCTGGGGGGCGTGTAGCTAGCTCCCTGCCACTTACTGGACCACGCTTTCACCTCACTTTCATAATGTGTGAAATGAGCTAATTGCACCCAATCCAGACTTTTTTTTAGAAAAATTACGCTTTTGCAATTATGGAGCCGCGACGGGGAGGCCGGTTGCAGTGCTGGCCAGTGCTGTGTTGTGTTGTCTGTGTTCTGCACAAAGGGAAGATCCGGGACGGGCTGTAGTTGCCCTTTCAGGGCGCCCTTTGAACCTTGAGAATACGTGAATGACAGTAACTTGGGGGATTGTGGAGGTATCGACACGACTTCAACGGAAAAAAGCACTCGGGATTCAGAAGCATAGGTTAAAATCCTGCCTTTGAAGGTTGCATAACCTCAAAGTTATACAGTTTGCTTGTTGTTTTTGCATCTCGTTTTGCTCAGACTGTAAACTGGGCTTATGATGTGCTGGGCCAGCCATACTGTGAAGTTAGTTTGTGTCTACTTCGTGATGCTTTGTAGGTCCTCCACGAATATTGATTCGCTTCTCCACTTGGGAAAAAGTTAACTCATTCGGTCAGCTACACTGTGCCTCGCATTATTCTGAATAGGTTTTTGTTCCTTTATTGGTTGCAGTGCTAGGATCACACCCGGGGTCCCGCGCTTGCTATGCAAGTGCTCTATCAACCGTGATTCTTAAATACTTTTCTTTCTTCTTCTTCTTTTTTTTTTTTTTTTTTTTTTTTGAGTGGCGGAACCGGCATTGAACTCAGGCCCTTGCGCTTGCCAGGGAAGCACTTATTCCATTGAGCCATCTCTCCGGCCCCCAACTGTGATTCTTAAAACCAATTTTTCTCCTGGAAGAGGTCCACCAATATCAAAATTGCAGAAAAATCCTTTATTATCCAAATGTTAAAACCTCTGCTTAACATGACTGTTGTAAAAATAGATGCTCAACCTGCTGAAAAGGAAAAAAAAAAATCTCAGAATAGGCAGTGTTTTGCACCAAGTCAGTGTTTTGCACAAAGTCAAAATATGACCTGCTATTGGTCAGTGTCTCTGGCAGCTAGAAAACTTCATTTCTGTGACTTTGTGCAACCATCTCTTGGCCTGGCTCCCGCAGCCTTCTCAGCTACAGGATGGGAATGGCTGTGGCTACTGACACTAGAAAAGGTTTTGGGGGATGAGGGGAGTGTTCAGAACTGAAAGAACTTCATAGAGGAGCTAGTGAAAAAGAGGTGGAGTTTGAAATCAGCTCCCTTTTACAATAAGTTGTGTGTGTGTGTGTGTGTATGTCGTGTATGTATGTATGTATGTTGTGTGTGTGTGTGTGTTTGTGGCTGGGGATTGAACTCAGGGCCTCCCTACACGGCTAACAATCCCAGACCCTTTTTCTTCAAATTGCTAAGTCATTAAATTGCTCAGGCTGGACTCAGATGCCCTGTGCCTCAGCCTCTAGGTGCACTGGGGTGACAGGCATACACCACCATGCCTGCCTTCAGCTCCCTTTTGTGTGGTCTCCCTCTTCCTCTCTCCTACAGATACCTCAGCTCTTAGCTTGTACTTCTAATTCTGTTGTTCACTTCAGTACAAATATTTCTCAGCATTGGAGAATTATGTTTCTGGGAGGAACCTTCATGTCTAGTTGAGGATACTTAGGCTCAGGTAGGAAAAGGTTTTGCCCACAGTGCTGACACCTCTTCAGCTTAGGCAGGACCATAGCCCAGTGCCTTGTCCACCAAAAGTCAAGTCTCTTCCTCTGCCTGCAATGAGCAGAGAGACTTCTGGGAGGTAGCTGTGTGGGGCTGGTGCCTGGGCAGTGCCAGAGCAGGACGGATGGAAAAGGCTTAGGCTGCAGAAGGTTGCTTTTGGGAGAGCTGTGTTTTATCCCCCTTACTTGGCTGGGAGTGCCTTTGGCTGCTGTCACAGCCTCCTGGGTGTATGGGGGAGGAGTGATAGATGAGTGCTGGATGATGGGTCACCTGGATTCCTTAGACTATGTTTGAAGGTGAGGGAGCTCTCCAGGTCGAGGGGTGCCTGAAATTCCAACCCTTGGGGAGGCTGAGGCAGGAGAATCACTACAAATTTGAGGCCAGCCTGGGCTACAGTGTGAACTCAGGGTCTGCCTGGACTACAGTAGTGAGACTCTGTCTCAGAATTTAAAAAAGGAGGAAAGCCAGGCGTGGTGGCGCATGCCTGTAATCCCAGCACTCAGGAGGCTGAGGCAGGAGGATTGTTGTGAGTTCGAGATCAACCTGAGCTACAAAGTGAGCTTAAGGCCAGCCTGAACTGCATGGTGAGACCCTGTCTCAAAAAGACAAAAAGGAGGCAAAGGGGGGGGGGTGTTAATTAATTAATTAATTAATTAATGAAGGGAGCTGGTCTTTCAGGTGAGGGGCCAAAAGTACTCACCAGGGAAATGCATGCCTAAATGTGACCCGGCCTTCTTGGTGTTCTTGGGAAGGGATGTGTGTTTTGAAGGAAAGCAAGAGAGGTGGGGTGGTGGGTCAGACCAGGAGAGTGGGTGGGGGGAACAAGCTAGCTTTCTTGTGTGTGGCTGCTGCTTAGCTTTGGCTGGGAGCTTGGAAGAGCTCTTCCCACTGACTCAGTATGGTTGCCCTGGTGACAGGGTGCTTGTTGCTAGGCATAGGGAGCCAGTTCGCCATCCCAAGGCTTTGGCTGTGATGCATGCTGCAGGTTGCCCTGTGACCTCAGCTGGGAGGCAGGGGCGGCTCTGCGTGGCTGCTGTTTCTCGCTCCCTGCTGCCTGCCCCAGTGCTGTCTGTTGCCCTTATCTGCCTGCACAGTCTGACCATATATGTCATTTTTGGGGCTCCAGGAATGCAGCTGGCTCTGGAGCAGCCTCTTCTCTGGGCTTGGCTTGAGCAGTGGGGCTACCCTGAAAGCGCCCCCTGCCTTCCAGCAAGCCTGTGGTGGGGGAGGGAGGAGCAGGGTGCCCCTTCCTGGCTCCCAAGTCCCAGAGTGGAGAATCCTGGTTCCCATCTCAGGCCTTTTCCTCACTTTTTCCGGGACTGTGGTTTTTCTGGTCATTTCTGGCCATGGGAAGGGATGAAGTAGCCACGGCCATAGCTGGCCTTCTTTTGGATGTGGTATTTTGAGACCCTTAAATGTGTTTTTGTTTTGCGAGAGAGGCTGCTGTGTAGTTCAGGTTGGCCTTGAACTTATTATGTATACCATGCTGGCCTTAAACTCTCAGTAGTCTTCCCGCTTCCTGACTGCTGGGACTATTGGGATGCGCCAGATTACAGCTAGGAGATGCTTAGATTCTTGTAACACCTCCGTGCCTGTAACTGCTGGGATCTATGAGGCTTCCATGCACCCGGACCCATGAGGAGAGGACAGTGGGCCTCGGCCCTCTGCAGCTGCACGATAAGGACAGATGGGCAAGAGGCAGTGTGGGGCCGGCACAGCGCTTTCTCCCCTGCTGAGTGCCTGGAGGAAGGTGCTGAGCTGGGGTACCCTCTGCCAGCTGTCCTTTCTGGCATTGTGTTCCTGGAGCCTTGCAGGCCAAGAAACATTGAGGTACAGGAGTCAGGGGCTGGGCAGGGGCTCTTGGGGGGCAAGGAGGTGACTGCGGGGTCCCTGACCCTGCCCTGCCTCCCCAGGTTCGTTTCAGGCTCTGCAGTAGACCCAGCCATGGACCCGCTCTCCGATCTACAGGATGATCTGGCCCTGGATGACCCCAGCCAGGCCCTGAACCAGCTCAAGCTGGCCTCCATCGACGAGAAGAACTGGCCCTCGGATGACATGCCTGACTTTCCCAAGTCAGGTGGGTACCACCAGGACACCGCCAGGGCACTAGGCCTATGGGGGGGCACTGCTGCACCAGCCCCCATTACCCCAGCTCTGCTGTGTTCCTCAGATGACTCCAAAAGCAGCTCCCCGGAGCCTGTCACACACCTGAAGTGGGACGACCCTTACTATGACATTGCCCGACACCAGATCGTGGAGGTAGCAGGTGAGTGGGCCCAGGCTGTTCCTCTTTCTGCACCATTTGACCCCAGCGGGGGACAGGGATATGGTGGTACCCACCCTGTGGCCTGAACCCAGCATCGAGGCTCCTGAGCACCCAGACCTTTCCCTAAAGCATGGAATTAATTGTGACTGCCACGTGGGGTGTCCCCTGTCACTGACTCCTGCTCCAAACCCACATCTCCAGTTGCAGATAGTCCCTGGAGGCAGTGTGGCCTGGTGGCTTTGAAGTCTCAGGGCACTGGCTTTGGTCTGAATACTTGCATCTCCATGGGCTCACCGAGGGGCTTATAGCCAGAGCCTTTGTGTATCAGGGCCCTGCCGGCAGCCAGGGCTTTGTGGGTCCTAAATAAGTGGCTGTTCTTTTCCCCTTGTTCCTCTGTCACCTCCACTCTTTGCCCTGATGTCAGTGCAAATCCCCATCTCTGTCTCAGAGGTCCACTTCCTGGGATGTGGGGGCTTAGGTGGGGGATGAGGCCATCACGAGCTGGGTAGCTGTAAGCAGAGAACAAGTTGGCGTTGCACTGCGGCCAGTGGCTGGGTGAAACATGTCCCTGGGAGCCGCATAGTGTTGGCTCAGGGGCCCTGGGAGACACCACGTGCCTGGCATCTGGACCGGGCAGAGGGAGGTGTGAGGGGCCCTGCCAGGGTGTTTCTGCTGTATCTGTGCTTAGTCCCTGCCCTGTGCTGTGAAGGGGCCTGGCCTGGCCCCTCATCCACCTGAGGCTCAGCTGTTCCTCCTAGGTCCTTCCCGAGCTAGTGGCCATGCAGGAGTCTACCCTGTCTCCTTCCTGAGCTCGGTGCAGCCCCACGGCACAGGTGGTCCATACTGCATGCCTGTGCCTTCCTGCTTGCTATCTTCTTGTCTCCCTCAGGCATGATGAGGTTGAGGGCCCCACCAGGGCGATATTGGTCCAGCTCTCTGTGCATGGACTCTGGGGATCAGGTCCAGTGTGGGGAGCCTGTTGCCTAGAACAGGAAATGGCAGGGTTGAATGGAGGTGAGGCAGGGATGAAGCTGAATGGAGACAAAGAGCAAAGGGCTCCTAACCCGGCATCGTGGTGCACACCTGTAATCTCAGCACTCAGGAGGCCAAGGCAGGAGGTTCGCTGTGAATTCAAGGCTAGACTGGGCAAAAGAAAAAGAAAGAAAGAGAAGACAATGGAAGAGAGAAGAGAAGAGCAGCGAAGCGACTGGAGCCAGAGCTCTTGTGGAATGGGAGAGTGGGTTTGGCCTCTCGCTCCTCGGCAGGCTATGTCCCCTGTGCAGTTGCTGTCACATTGCTTGGTCAGATGGCCTTGGGCAGGTCCTTTCCATGTTCTGGGCAGTGTTTCCCGGAGGCTGTCTGGGTAGGGGAAGGACAGCCGGCATTTGTGGCATTTGAAGTTTCCATCCCACCTGCAGACAGGACCCAGACGCCCCAGCAGGTCAGTAGCTTAGCAGCTTGCTTGGGAGCCGCAGCAGCCTCCCCATCCTGTTCTGCAGGTTGCACAGGCCTGGCTGCCTGGTGTGCGGGAGCTGCCCTGTTGCTGATTAACCCCAGGCCCCCTGGGAGAGGCCCCACTGGCATCTGGGGAATGCAGAGGTCTGGCTCTGGGGCTGTCCCAGAGCCCCTCCCCATGCTGTGCTCTAGGGACAATGCTGCCAGCTCTGCCTCTTCTAGGTCTGCAAAGGGGTGGGAGGAGCAGAATCCACCCTTGCCCCATCTCCTCCCTCCTGATTCTTGCAGTGAATGAGGGCTACTGAGCTGAGGCCAGCTGTACCCAGCTTCCGGGGATGGAGCTAGAGGGCTGTACCCTAGGTCCTCAGCCATGCTGTCTGGGAGTCTTGCCCTCCGACCCCTTTTGTTTACTTTTGGTTTTTGGCTTTTGAGACAGTGTCTCACTGTATAGCTCCATCTGGCCATGAACTGAAGGAGATCCTCCTGGCTCAGCCTCCTGAGTCCTGGGATGACAGGCCAGGCTTCAGTGTGTGAATATCCTTTTTCTAGAAAACATGCATGGGAACCAGGGAGATGGCTTAGTGGAATAAGCACTTCCCTGGCAAGCACAAGGGCCTGAGTTCAATCCCTGGTTCCACCAAAAAAGAAAAAAGAAAACATTTGCATGTATGTAATGTTTTTCATATGCCGTTGTGGGGTTTGGCCTGCCAGCTTGTTGATGGTTGAGGACCTAGGGCACCCCTTTCCCAACCTGCTTCCTTAACCACCACTGCCTCTGTACATCCAGGGACATGAGTTTTCAAAGCTGCCAGCCAGCGCAAGCTGCCCTGTGGCCTGGCAGGGCCTGGAGAGTTTTTCCCAAGGCCCCTCATTCCTAAGTCATTCCCTAGACTGCAGGCAGCCCCCATGTCTAGACAGGGCGCACAGGCCACACCTCAGTGCTGCCCACTTGCTGTCCAAGGACCCTTTGTCCCCAGCTTCCAGGTCATGGGAAGTGAATCAGGACAGGTAGGTGGCCCCACTGGTAACCTAGTACCTCAGGACCTGGACCAGGGAGGGAGCAGGCCACACCCGAATCCCCTGTGCACAGAAGGGTTCTCTGTGGATCAGTCTGCAGAAATTCTATCTGAGGTTTGGAGAATTCACTATCCATAGAGGCCACTTGTATCTGAAACACAGAAGGCAGCAGAACTGCAGCTGTGCACACCGTGCCGCGGTGATGCTTTTTTTTTTTAGGGAGGGGTCTACAGATTATTCAGGGTCTCACTAATGGATTGGACTCATAATTATCCCTGTTTACAGCCCTCCCAGGAGCTGGGATTACAGGCTCATGCCACCACACCCAATCTCAATTGCCAGCTCATCACGGCCCAGGGGTGGGGCTGGTACCAGACGCAGGCTGGGGAACCACCAAAACTGCACCTGCTTGAAGGTGCTTTAATCTGCTGAGCTATTTGGGCAACCCAACACTTGCTATTAAAACAGGGTTACTTTGTTGTCTAGGCTGTTCTCAAACCTCATGACTCCAGTGATCTTCCTGCCTCAGCTTTGTGGATAGTTCAACCTATAGCCAGCAATGGCTTATTTTTGAATACCGACCATGTGCTGAGTAGCCCTAGAGACTCCAAGACAGATGAGGCACAGTCCCTGTCTTTGAGCCATTTGTGCATGGTGGCTCACACCTACAGTCCCAGCAGTGTGGGAGGCTGAGGCGGGAAGATCTCAAGACTGAGCTTAAGTTGGGCTATGTATCAACTTAGCCAGACCCTGACTCATATTAAGGAAGGGATAGGGCTATAATTGACAGCACAGGTCCTGGGTTCAGTCCCTAGGACCTGAGGGAGAAGGCTAAAAGAAAAGCAACATGAACAACTACTCAGGAGTCAGCCTGTCATGCCATGCCATGCATGTTTCTAGCAGGAGCTGTGAAAAGGGGCCGAATCCACTCTGGGAGGAGAGGGTGGGATTGTATCTGGGAAGAGTCCCCAGGGGAATGAGCAGAAGGACCTCAGGAGAGCTCTGTGTAGCAGGCTTGGGTCCCAGAGCTGTCAGTGCCATTCCTAGGCCAGGGACCACAGAGGGGACAGAAAGGAGTCTCTCTGATAAGACTTGGGGCGGTGGGGGAACCTCACCTCACTCTGGTCCCAGTTACCACCCAAGGAGCTTCTAAGGAAGCTCTGGGCAAGGCCCTTCAGGGCCAGCAGAGCCAGGCCACACTTTGGGTAGAGGTGGGAGGACAGGGGCTCTGGCTGCAGTCAGATGGCTCAGTGCTGCAGGCAGATCATGTGTAATCCCCCCTCCTCCACCCCCACTCCCACCCCCCACCCCCATCTTTTTGAGATAGGGTCTTGCTGTACAGCTCAGGCTGGCCTCAAGCTCACTTTGTAGCCCAGGCTGATCTTGAACTCAGTGATCCTCCTGCTTCAGCCTCCCCAATACTGGGATTATAGGTGTATAATTTTATGGCCTGATGGGATTGCATTCTAGGAGATCTGCTATGATACATGGGACTTGTTTCCCACAGGCAGGACACCTTAGAAGGCAATGTTGTTTTCTGTACCAGTGGGCCTGGAAGTGATTAGTGTTTCCTTCCTGTTTTTTTCTTTTCTGTTTCATTTTTCCTTTCTTTTTATTTTATTTTTTGTGGCCAACTCAGCCCACCCTGGGGCTGGGGCTGACTTGGCATGAGGTGACAGGGATTGAACTATGGTCCTTGTGCTTGCCTAAACATCCCTAAACAGGCACTTTAGGCCGCTGAGCTGTATTGCCAGCCCTCTTTTCTTTATTTTTTGAGATGAGGTCTGGCTTTGTAGTTCAGGCTAGCCTTGACCTTAATATGTACCCCACACTGGCCTCGAACTGGCGAAGGGCATCTTCCTGCCTCAGCCTCCTAAACTACAGGATTTGCAGGTTATGTGCCACCACTCCCAGTGGCCCCTCTTTCCTTAGTGGCCCAACCTAGAGGCAGGCAGCTTCCCAGAGGTGGATGCCAGGGTCATGCCAGGTCTCCAAGGTCTCCCACCCTCCTCACCTGTCCGCTGCTGTCTCTGTCCACACCTAGGCGATGACAAGTATGGGAGGAAGGTCATTGTGTTCAGTGCCTGCCGGATGCCACCCAGCCACCAGCTGGACCACAGCAAGCTCCTGGGGTGAGTCCCTCCCTGCTGGGCTGGGCCAACTCCCTTGTGCCTCATGTCTTCCCACAGGGGTGGACTGGAGGGGGGGATCTACTGCTTTCTTATCCTGGAAATGGTGTGAAGTCGGTCAGGGTCTTCCAGTCACTCACCCCTCAGGAGGGACAGGAATGCCGCCCTCTTTCCTCTTTCCTTATGGAGTGAGGTCCTTCTCATAAAAATGCCTTGGGGTGTGTGATACCAAGCCAGATGGTGGCGCATACCTGTGATCCCAAGTACTCAGGAGGCTGAGGCTGGAAGATCTCAAGTTCCAGGCTAGCTTGGACAACATAGTGAGACCTTGTCTCACTATGTTTTTGTTTGTTTTGCTTTTTGAGATGGGGTCTTTCCAAGTTGCTAAGATACCCAAGCTTTACTTGAATTTGGGAACTTCCTGCCTCAGGTTGCCCCACCACCCCTGGCCATCTTTTTTTTTTACTGACAACATAAAAGCCCTCACTTGCCCCTGGGGCTGTGTCTGAGGCTCCCGAGGTTGCATTAAAGGGCCTAACCTCCCCTGCAGAGTAAGTTTGCAGGCCCACTGACTCCTGTCTGGGAAGAAGAATTCTCAGGTGCAGTCGGGAAGGGCTGGTCAGGAAGGGCTGGTCTGGGCGATTTGGGGTGAGTGCCCGGTAAGGGGAGGCACTTCCCAGAACAGGGATCAGCTTGGCTTCTCTGGAAGGTGTGGAAACTCAGGGAGAAGGCAGACTCCCAGGTTTGGGCAGGAGGCTTTTGTCCTTATGTAAATGCTCTTTGTGTTCTGTCAACCTGCGCCTTCATAGAATCAGATGCCTGCGGTCTCCTTTCTCAGTTATTCCAGTTTATGAACATCAGGCTTTCCTGAGGGATTTGGGCCCCAGAAGGCAGGAGCATGGTGTAGACCAAGGGACCACTACGCCGCCCTGCTTCGTGTGCGTGTGCACGAGCTGCCTGCCTTGGTGACTTGGCTGGCCCTGGAAGTTGTAGTCTCACCTGCAGTCCCAGGTGACAACAGAAATGAGACAGGAGGGTTGCTACTGGCCTGAGCTCTGTTGTGGGTTCAAGGCAAGCCTGAACTACAGCAAACCCTCTCTCGAAATATAACAAAGTCCAGTGTTTTATGACATCTGTGTCTTCTTTGTGCCTATAGTTCACTTCTCTACCTACTTCTCCATGCTGCCCGCAGTGGTTCTTTGAGATTCTGAGGGTTAGGCATGTGCAGGGCCGGGCTGGGCCTCAGAAGTCCTAACACCTGCATCTGGGTCTCTCTGGTCCTGGCTGAGGACCAGCACTGGCAAGGCCGTGTGTTTTTTGAGACAAGAGCTTCACTATGTAGTCGAGGCTGGCCTCAAATGCAGCCCTCCTCCGGGGCGTGGACATGACCGTGTGAGCTTCGGGCCTGTGGGGCCTGGGAGATCTTTCTTTCCGCCTCTCCCTCCTTCCCACCTGCGCACTTGGGGCAGGCAGAGTCTTGTCCAGGCCACCCTGGGCCCCACCAGAGATAGGCTGAGAAGTTCGGCCCAGGCATGGCTGAGTCCCTGGTATCCTGGGGCTGTTTCTAGGTGTCTGCTAGCACTTCTGGTGACCAGTTGTGGTGGGCAGAAGGGGCAGGGCCAGGGAAGCATCCAGATCGCTGCCTGTGGCCACTGTGGAGGAAAACCACAGGCTTCCTGCCCCTGCAGTGGGCCTCGGTCCCTTGCGGGCTTCGTGTCTTCTGTTGCCACACTGCCCTGCTCCATACAGAATTGAGACCCCTGTGGTGGGAGAGAGACATGAAATGCCATTGTGTGCTTTTTCAATCTATTATACTTTGAGAGGCTAGGAAAATATAAACAGCTATGAAAAAATAGACAACTATTTTTTAAAAATATGCAAACCTACCACCCAAAATGAAAATTACTTTCTTTTTTTTTTTTTTTTTTTTTTTTGTGACACCAGGGATTAAACTCAGGGCCTTGCACTTGCAAAGCAAGCACTTATGCCACTGAGCAATCTCCCTGAACCAAAATTACTTTTAATATGTTGCTGTATTCACTTCCTATTTTGTTTTGTGTAACATCCGTGGAATTCCGTGCTAAGCTGTGCATTGCACAAGACATTTTAGTCTCTGGATATAAGCTATTCCTCAAAGGCATTCTTTAAAAAACATTTTGTTGTCAGGTATGGTGTGACCAGCTGTAATCCCGCACTTTGGGAGGCTAAGGCAGGAGGGTTGCTGGGAGTTCAAGGCCAGCATGGGCTGCATAATGAGCTCGAGGCAGCCTGCGCTGCCTAGAGAGACCCTGTCTCAAACAACCAAACATTTTTTGACATAGAAGATGCATAGAAAAAAGATAAAACAGATTCCAATTTTGCTATGATTTTGTGATTTCCTGTCTCCCCCCCCCCTTCACATTAAGTTGTCCAGCTGGCCTTGCCCTTGTGATCCTCTGGCCTTTTGCCTACCAAGAGACTGGGACAAGACGTGTGCCCAGTGTACGGCTGGCTCATTCGCTTGCTTGCTTTGCTTTCTCCTTCCCCCCCCTTCCTCCATTGTGAAGGTCCAGGTTGATCAGCAGCCTACTGAGATGTTTCTGTTCAAACATCTCTGGTTATTTTCTTTAATAAAAGATTTCAATCCGGGCGTGGCAGCGCATACCTGGGATGCCAGCACGTGGAGGCTGAGGCAGGAGGCTCGTGTGCATTTGAGGTCAGCCTGGCCCACATGAGAGATCCCATCTCAGAACAGGGTCTTCCTGCTGCCGTTCCTCGCGAGGGCTGGCGCATGCCTGCGCTGCGGCTTCATTCCACTCTACTGTGCTTTCTTCTCCATCTCTTGGCTGGTTACTTCCTTAGTATAAACTCCCGGACATGTTTGCACAGGCTGAAGGAGCGTGAACATTTTGCAGCTTCGGATAACTTATCATCCCTGAAATCCCTTCAGAAAGGTACATTTGTCAGTCAGTGAGGTGTCTACTTCACAAAGATCTGCCGATTTCTTTTTCTTATGTGTTTGTTTTTTTGTTTTGTTTTCTTTTTGAGACCTGGTCTCACTGAGTAGCCCAGAGTAGCATCAAACATGTGTTGATCCTTCTGTCTTAGCCTCCTAAGTACTGAGATTACAGGTATGGGGCACCATGCCTGCATTTTCTTTTTTTTTTTAGATTTAAAAGATTTATTAGTGTGTGTTTATAGTACATAATGCTGCCAGGCAGGAATGGTGGCATGTGTCTGTAGTCCCAGCATTTGGGAGGCTGAGGCAGGAGAATCACTGGGAGTTTGAAGCCAGCCTGGACTGCTGTAAAGTAGTTCAAGGCCAGCCTGAACTGCATAGTGATACCCTGTCTCAAAAAGACAGAAAAACATAATGCTTCTGTTCATCTTAGGGAGGAGGCACATGTACTTAATGCACCTTAGTTCTTTTATTCTTCCCTCTTCTCTGTCCCAAATGGAGCTGCAAATGCCATCTGTTCTTGTTACAGTCACAGATAGGCATTGTTTTAGGTGGCAGCTATTGTAGGCTGCATAGCATCCATTGTGAATAAGGGGTAAATTAGCGTGCAGTTAATACCAATCAGAGCCTTCTTGTGCTGCTGGCCCCATACCTGGGGAAGATCCGTAGGTCTCACACACTCACTCACAGACACACACTCACTCTCTCTCTCTCTTTTCCCTCCTGCCACCACCCCTTGAAAGTCCTACGCAGACTGGAGCAGTCATAGTAGCTGGAGCCAGGGACCTGGTTGGTCAGCTCCCTGCTGACCAGCGTACTGGACCTAGACCCCTCGCCATCTCAACCCTTGCCCTTCCATGCAGGCTTCTCTCAGTTTCTGAGGCAGGATCTCACTATGTAGCCCAGGGCTTCAGCCTCCTGCGCCACCATACCTAGCTTCCCTCTGGGCTTTGTAAAAAAAAAAATGTATTGTCCATTGTAGACAGACGCAGTGATCACCTTCCGAGAAGACTTGTACCAGCTGTGGCATGTCTTGCTTCCCTTTTCCCCACCCCCTGTTCCCCTCTGGGCTTTGAGGTCCCAAGCCCACCAGTGTGTTGTGTTGGGCTGGTGATACAGGTGACACCTTGATTGTATCTCACCGTCCTGTAGTTCACAGCCTTGACAGTCTGCTGTGAAGTTCAGTAGTTTCTGAGTGCAGGCTTCCAGTCAGACGCAGCCTCAGGCGTAATCTCTGACCTCAGTGAGCAGGGTGAGGAGGAATGAGATAAGGCAGAGTGCTGCGCTCCTCAAGGACTTCCTGGTGTACTACGCGGCCTGAGCCCGGGGCAAATGCTGGTCATTCTCTTTTTATTGCCAAGTGGGAGGAGCACTCTAGAGCGGACTGTTGACCGTGCCCAACAGTGGGAGCTGAGACTGTGGAGCTGCATGTGGAACCGCATAGTGAGACCTTGTACCAAATAATGTAAATAAATAAAAACTTAAAAGTGGGAACTGTAGGGAAGCCTATAGCTGAGGGAGGAGGATCACAAGTTCAAACTCTGCTTGGTCAATTTAAAGATTCAGCAGAACTCTCAGGGAAAGAAATGCTCCTTGGCTGTTCAGCCATCGTGCAGCACCTCTGAGAGACCCTTTGGGTCATACCTTGGCTGCGAATAGCCAAGGGCTGGCTCCTGTCCACCTCCCGGGCCTGAGCACTGTGCAGGTGCTTCTGAGAGGTGCCTTCCCTGCAGGTACCTGAAGCACACGCTGGACCAGTATGTGGAGAGCGACTACACACTCCTCTACCTGCACCATGGCCTGACCAGCGACAACAAGCCCTCGCTCAGCTGGCTGCGTGATGCCTATCGGGAGTTTGACCGCAAGTGGGTGGGGTCCGGGGCCTGGGTCTTGATGGTGGCCAGTGCCCGCCGGGGTACACAGCAAAATCTGAAATAGGGAGGGATCTCCATGCAATCCCAGCTCTGCATATTTGCTCTGTGACCTTTCTTGTCACTTAACCTCTCTGAGTGGGCTGACCAGCTCTAAGCTGGGTGTAGTGGCACACACCTGCAATCCTGACACTCTGGAGGCTGAGGCAGGAGGATCGCTGTGACTTCAAGGCCTGCCTGGGCTACGTAGCCAGACCCTGCGTCAAAAAAAAAAAAAAAGACAAAGCATTGGGGCTGCCTTCCCCTCCTCCTCTTAGCTCCCCACCACCCCGCAGGTACAAGAAGAACATCAAGGCCCTCTACATTGTGCACCCCACCATGTTCATCAAAACCCTGCTCATCCTCTTCAAGCCCCTCATTAGGTGAGCGGCCAGAGTGGGCAGGTGGCACCTCCAGGTGGCCCCCGCCGCCTGAGCAGGCCCCCAACCAGGCCTTCGCTCCCGCACAGCTTCAAGTTCGGCCGGAAGATCTTCTACGTGAACTACCTGAGCGAGCTCGGGGAGCACGTGAAGCTGCAGCAGCTGGGGATCCCTCGCCAAGTGCTCAAGTGAGGGGTGCGCCGCGGATTGTGGGGGAAGCGGCATCACGCATTCATGCCTCCATTTCCTTTTGGAGTTTTGTTTTTTTCCCTTTTTGAGACAGGACTTTGGGGCTGGGGAGATGGCTCAGTAGAATAAGCACTTCCCTGGCAAAAGCGTAAGGGCCTGAGTTCAATCCCTGGTTCCACCAAAAAAATAAAATAAGAAAAGAGACAGGACCTTACTGTCTATATGTATGCATGTAGCCAGGCCGGCCTCTAGCTTGCCGTGGTCCTCCGGTCTCGGCCTCCCGTGTGCTGAGATGACAGTGTAGCAGATAAGTATCAGGCCCCATGTCTGTTACTGCCTTGTGACTGAATCCTTTTGTGCAGTGGGGGTTGAAGGTCAGGTCCTGTGCTCCTGTGACACAGGTGAGCCCCCTACTGCTGAGTGACAGCCCAGTCCCTATGTCCAGGTCCCTATAGGGTTCGTTTCCTTGTATGAAGCATGAAGTAGGGTGTTTGAGGGTCGATATAAGCCTAAGCCTACAGAGTAAAGGCCCAGCAGAGCGGGCTGGACATGGCCCTGACGTGCACCCATCTGTCCCAGGTATGATGACTTCCTCAAATCCACGCAGAAGAGCCCTGCGACGGCCCCCAAGGCCATGCCTCCCCGGCCGCCCCTGCCCAACCAGCAGTTTGGGGTCTCATTGCAGCAGTGAGTATGGGAAGTGGGCAGCTGGGGCACGGGACCAGGCCAACCACAGCTGCTCATGGCCCTGGTCCCCAGGCTGCAGGAGAAGAACCCGGAGCAGCCCATTCCCATCGTGCTCAGGGACACCGTTGCCTACCTGCAGGCCCACGGTGAGTGCAGGAGCTAGCTGCCCTGGGGACGCAGCCGGCCCGGCCAGAGCCCCAGCTCACTGTCCTCTGTCCACAGCTCTCAGCACCGAGGGTATCTTCCGGAGGTCTGCCAACACCCAGGTGGTGCGTGAGGTGCAGCACAAGTACAACATGGGTGAGCAAGTGGCCCAGGCCCTGCCTGTGAGCAGGAGGGCAACCATGTGACCCTCAGGGCTTCTCTGCCATCTGGAAAATGGGGCTCTGCATTCCCTTCTGTCAGATGTCTCAATGCTGTGCAGTCAGTGTCACCACTCCATTCCCACTACTGCCATTCAGCTCTTGGGCCTAGCCCGCCTGCTGGGTCCCAGAAGCCATGGGAAGCAGGCAGTACAGGGCCCGGGGCTGTGGAGGGCCCACTCGGACCACCTGCCCACTCCTTGGCAGGGCTGGCTGTGGACTTTGACCAGTACAATGAGCTGCACCTGCCTGCTGTTATCCTAAAGACCTTTCTGCGGGAGCTGCCTGAGCCCCTGCTGACCTTTGACCTGTACCCCCATGTTGTGGGCTTCCTTGGTGAGTGTCCCCTTCCTCCCAGCCATGCCTACCCTGCTGGCCATTTTGGCTGCCCCTGAGGCCTGAGCTCCATTCCTCATAGACATCGAGGAGAGTCAGAGGGTGGAGGCCACAGAGCAGGTGCTCCGGACGCTGCCTGAGGAGAACTACCAGGTGCTTCGCTTCCTGACCACCTTCCTAGTGCAGGTGAGGCTTTGGCTCAGCACCTGTGGGGACAGGTACAGTGGTGTTGCCCCTGCTGCTCCAGATGCAGCTGCCTCAAGTCGGGGTGCCGGAGCTCTGCCATCCTGCTGCAGTGCTTACTTTCTCCCCAGGTTTCTGCTCAACAGGACCAAAACAAGATGACCAACACCAACCTGGCTGTCGTCTTTGGCCCCAACTTGCTGTGGGCCAAAGATGCCGCCATTACCCTCAAGGCCATTAACCCCATCAACACCTTCACCAAGTTCCTCCTGGACCACCAAGCAGAGCTGTTTCCCAGTCCCAGCGCCCTGGGGCTCTGAGCCCAGCCCCACGCAGGCCCTTCTCTGGCATCCCATCGGACCCCTCTTCCTGGCCTCTGCAGTGGGAGAGCCAGGGTACCTACCAGGTTAGATTTTGGAGGTCAGGTGGGCAGCTGAATGCGGTGGTGGGATGGCCACTGTCCACCAGCCCAGCTGCCCACTCCCAGCAGCCTCTGGTCCCCAAGACATTGTCTTCGCCTTATACTTTCCACTGCCTCTCTGGATGCCTGGCTTCTGCAGGTTGTGGCTCTTCCAGCTGGAGAAGGACTGAATCCATGTAACCCCTTTTCTGCTTTTTTCCTGCTTCTGTCTCTCTGGCAGTAGTGGGTGACCAAGGCTCCTGCCAGCTGGCCAGGGCCAGTCCTCCTTTTCCTATGGCTTCAGAATGAACAGCCAAACTCCAAGGCCTGGCCTGGCTATGCCCAGGAGCTTCCCTGTAGGGTCCAGCTGCTCTGTCCTTGGGAAGTCCTGTGCCAGTGGGCATGGGAGCAGCAGTCCTGCCTGCTCTGCCTGCACAGCTCAACCATGGGCCCTCTGCAGCTGAGGAATGCCAGGTTACAGTCAGCTTCCTGTTTCTACCCCTGGTTCCCCCTTTCCCAAGTGGCACTGCCCTCCAGGGGTCCTAACTCCCTGGATCTGCTAGCACTGGTAGCTTCTCCAACAAGGAGACTTGGGCTGGTGCTGAGGAGCACAGTACCCACAAGAGGGACAGAGATTTTGCCAATAGACCAGCCTCCCTTCAAAGGGTCCTACCAGTGTCCTCAATGAAGTCTGGTGCCTGTCATTGTCTTCAGAAAGCCCGGGCTCTGACAATGGTTGACATTCCTCATTTCTCCCTGGGGACCTCTCCCTGTAGTGGGGACTACTGAAGTGACCCTGTGCCCACTATGGGAGCTGAGCAGGACAGGTACCTCAAGCCTGTACTGGGGATCTTCCCAGACTGACCGGTGGGCTGGTTCCCACGTTCCTGTGCGCAGGCCTGGACTGACCTCAGCTCCCTGTCACCTTTGTATATCGTGTTGCTCACAGCCCCATTTCCTGGGGAGCCTTTGGAATCTTTCTTCTGTCCCCTGCCCCACTGGGGGCACTGGAACTGTGACTCGAGTGTTCATATCCACACCTAATGATCTAATGACGTCCTTAGCACCAATTGTGTATTTCACCGTTTGCACTTTTTTGTATTTCAATAAAAATGGAAAACTCCCATCCAGCTGTTCCAGAAGTGAGGCCTCCGGGTTGAGAATTGGGTGGGAAGCATCCTGCAAGTGAGTCCATGTGTCTCTGCCTCCTCTGGGTCATTTGTGACTGGGTCACAGGACATGTTGGACCAGCTTCTTGGGATAGCAACTGTCACCTTCCACACTTTTGTACCACACATTCTGCCTGGTCTCCAGGTGCTGCTATGGTCAGAGTTTGCATGGGAAACAAGACATAATTTCTAGGATTATAATATTCACTCAAAGAGGTGAATGTAGGGCAGGGGACATAATGGCACACCGCATGCCTGCAAACCCAAGGTCCTCAGTTCCAGTTTTCTCTTTTTGAGACAGGATCTCACTATGCAGTTCAGGCTGGCCTTGAGCTCACTTTGTAGCTAGGCTGGTCTCAAACTCAATTGGATCCTCCTGCTTTAGCCTGTGGAGTGCTGGAATTGCAGGCATGTACCACCACGCCCAGCCTGTGCTCAATTTTTGGTACCAAAAAAAGTGTGAAGGAGTGCAGGAGGTCTGTCCAAGAATCCAGCTGGGACCTGGATTCCACAGCAGTGTCCTGCACAAATCCACCTAGAGGCCTGGAAACCACAACAGTATCAGGTAAATCTTTATCAAGGATCTGCACTGGGAAGGTCCCACGGTCAGTCGTGGAAGCTAAATAGTCCACGCCAGCGGGATGGTCTGGACTGTGGCCAAGGAAAGGACCAGAGTACCCTTGAAAAGAGCCACAGCCGTCCTCATAAGTGAGGACCTGAGCTTCTGTGTCAATGAGCTGAGTTCCTACCGGGAAAGCCAGTGTGAAAAGCCTCTGCAGGAGAATCAACAGCACCATCTTTCCCTCCAGTTCTATGCTGCTGGCTGCCATCCTAGATGGGCCCTCCATGGTGATTCAGTTTAGCTGGGTGTTACCAGCTGCCCACCGGTTAATCCACTAGATGTTATATCCACATCAGGGCCTCTCCTGCCACCAACCTGAAGGCATTGGAGGCCTGGTGGGAACTTAAAGGTCTCTAAGGTCAGCAAAAGGGTAGGGCTTTTATGACGAGATCAGGCGCGTTCAGGGTGGTATGGCCATAGACAAGGGTAGGGGTTTTAGAGGCACCAACCAGCCCTATCTGGTGACAGCCATAAGTCTGACCCACTCCTGAGGATTAGAAATAACTATGTACAACAGAGAGAGTGGTAGAAAGATTCAAGGAAGAGAAGCAATGGTCCCAACCTCATGTGGCAGCTGGGACTGAGAGTGTCCCCTTCTGACCAAACGGAAATTGAACTCAGGCCCTTGCTCTTGCCAGGGAAGCACTTATTCCACTGGGCCATCTCCTGGGACTTTCCTACTGACCTCATTTCCCTGTCCTTTAGCCTGGAAGTAAGACTGCTTTCACTTATCAATTATACTCATGTGGAGGCTGGTTTCTTTTTTTTCTACTGAACATTTTGCTTTGCTTTTAAAGCTAAAGTAGTAAATATAGGGTCTGGGAGATGGCTCAGTGGATAAGCACTTCCCTGGCAAGCACAAGGGCCTGAGTTCAATCCCTGGTTCTGCCAAAAAACAAACAAACAAAACCAACAAAAAAATAAAGTAGTAAATATAAGCCAGGCATGTGCCACAGTACTTGGGAGGCTGAGGCAGGAGGAGCCTGAGTTTGAGGTCTACCTGGCTACTTAGGGAGACTCAAAAA
>PVKA01029355.1:6128-28496 GCA_004027165.1 Ctenomys sociabilis | reverse complement strand
AGGGAGGCTAGCTAGCAGGGGAAGAAGATTGTATAGGGGTCCTGAATAAACTGCGGAAAGAAGAGCTGGGTGTCGCGTCTTCCTTGCCGGCGAGGTTGCGCGCGACAAGTGGTGGCCCATACGGGGAGGAGCCTGTGTTCCTGCGGAGTGGTCAACGACAGCCCAGAACTTTCCATGGTCAGGGGGTGCACCGGTAAGTCCTCAGGAAAATTCGGGGATCCGCGACAAAAGCAGGGAGTAAGTTGCTCTTCTCTGTAGTTAAAGAGAGAGCAGGATAAGACTTGCTGACGAGCGGGTTTAAAGATAAAAATAAAAAGGGTTTTTTACAATGGGGGCTTTTTTTTCGTTCCCAATATTTTTGGCTCTACAGGAGCTGTTAAGGCCAATTTGGAAGCCGATCCAAGGCTACTTAGAGGACCAGCGTTGCAGTGAGACAATGGAGAGTGGGCGGGTAGCACTAGAACAGCTGCAGGATGAAAGGTCCAAAAAAGCAGGCAGTAAAAGGAGGTCGAGAAGAAGAAAGGGCTTGCACCCCGGTCTTCCTGAGTCAGAGCCTCCTGAGTCCACTGACTCAGAGGAGGATGACTTAATGCTTGTTGAGGCAGTTAGGAGATTAAAGGGTAAAGAAAAGGGAAATCGAGAGAAAAAGGAAGCGCTGGGTGTAGAGGAGCCATGCTGCTCCTCCCCAGAGTATGAGGCGGGGCCCACGGCACCACCGCCCTACTAGGACAGCGGAGGAGGAGGTCATTCCAGCAGTTCCTTTAACCCAGAAGTATGGATGGAGAACAGTGACGTTGGAGCTCCCCCTAGCGTTCCCTGTGTATCAGGATGCCCAGGGACAGCGATTCCATGAGCCCTTAGACTTTAAAGTGATTAAGTCCTTGGCTGAATCAGTTAGGACTTATGGTGTCACAGCTTCCTTTACTGTAGCCCAGGTAGAAGCCCTAAGCAGGCATTGTATGACACCAGGGGATTGGAGTAGCCTGGCTCGGGCGTGTTTGAGCCCTGTTCAGTATCTCGATTGGAAGGTTTATCTAATGGAGTTTGCTACAGAGGAGGAGGCTGCTAATCAAGCCACAGGACATCAGGCTTGGAACAGAGACATGTTGTTCGGCCAAGGCCATTTCGCTAATGCGCAAACAGGCTACCCACCTCAAGTTTATGAACAAATTAACAAAATTGGCATTAAGGCACGGAAAGCCATGCCAAACAAAGGGGAAGTGAGGGGTAATCTTACAAAGATTTTACAAGGCCCCATGGAACCCTTCTCTGACTTCGTAGCTAGGATGATGGAAACAGCGGGTAAAATATTTGGGGATCCAGACATGGCGATGCCTTTGATTAAACAACTTGTGTTTGAACAATGCACTAAAGAGTGCCGAGCGGCCATCACCCCTTATAAAAATAGAGGGCTAGAGGCCTGGATGAAAGTTTGCAGAGAACTGGGGGGACCCCTGACCAATGCCGGTCTAGCGTTCAGCTGGCTCAAAACAAAAGAGGAAGCCAGGGAACCCCGGGCACCTGTTTTAAATGTGGAAAAAAGGGGCACCTAAAACGGGACTGCCCTGAAAAGGGAAACAGAGCAGAGCCCACTGGGCCACGCCCGGCCCAGCCTGGGGTGTGCCCTAGATGCAAAAAGGGAAAGCATTGGGCCAATGAATGCCGCTCAGTAAAAGACATAAATGGTCAACTTTTAAGTCAGGACTCCATAGGACCCTGTCCAAAAAACGGACCATGGGGCCCCCAACCTCAGGGCCCACAAATATATGGGGCAGTGGAGAGTCAAGGCAGGGAGCAACATCAGGATCAGTGGCCGACTCTCCGGCATCCCATGAACCGCGGAGAGCCACTGCAGGCTCGGCAGATTGTGCTTAATTGTCCCCAATGTGTTACCCATCAGGCCCCCCCGAGTGTTGGGGTGAACCCTCGGGGCCTCCTTCCCCTGAAGGTGTGGCAAATGGATGTGACGCACATCTCAGAATTTAGAACTCTTAAATATGTGCATGTGTCGGTAGATACCTGTTCAGGGATTCTACATGCCACAGCCATGTCTGGGGAGAAGGCACACAATGTCATTGCCCATTGCTTAGAAGCTTGGGCTGCATGGGGAAAACCACTCCAGCTAAAAACAGACAATGGACCTGTGTACACGGGTCAAAAGGTCACTTCCTTCTGCCACCAGATGGAGGTTCAGCTTGTGCATGGATTGCTGTATAACCCTCAAGGGCAGGGCATCGTAGTGTGCCCACCGCACTCTTAAGGAGTGCTTACAAAAACAAAAAGGGAGCCGGGCGTGGTGGTGCATGCCTGTAATCCCAGCACTCGGGAGGCTGAGGCAGGAGGATTGTTGTGAGTTCGAGACCAGCCTGAGCTACAAAGTGAGTTTAAGGCCAGCCTGAACTGCATAGTGAGACCCTGTCTCAAAAAGACAAAAACAAAACAAAAAAAACAAAAAAAAAAACAAAAAGGGGGAATTGGCCACGGCTGTACCCCAAAGGAGAGACTTTCTTTAGCTCTATTCACCATTAATTTTTTAAATTTGGACGCTCAAGGGCGTTCCGCAGCTGACAGGCATTATGAGCCTGGTGGTGCCTGCAGAGGCATGGTAAAATGGACATTTTAACAGGCCTCTGGCGAGGGCCTGACCACATGCTGACTTGGGCATGAGGGGCTGTTTGTGTTTTCCCTCAGGACCAGCGAGATCCGGTGTGGGTACCTGAACACCTGACCAGAAAGGCCCAATATGAAAAGAAGGACACCACCAATGAAGAAGTGCTGCTTCTGATCCTCATGATGTTCCTGTTGCTACAACAGGGGACATCAGAGCTGAGATGGGGAATCCTGTCGGTGTTTCCAAGGCCAATGACGGTTCGCCATAATGCCAGACAATTGGACTGGGGAATTTGATGGCCTAATGGAACAGCTGAGAGTGGCCATCATGACGGTGAACTATTAGCAGAGGGCCTGGTTTCATGGTTCTCCATCGCCATGAATCACCTGAAAGAGTGGGTGGGAATGGGAGCTCTGGCTGGCCTGATGGTGCTGATATCCTTGGTTTGCCTGTGGTGCATATGCCGTGTTAGGTTCCTTCAGCGTCGCGGTACAGCCATGATAGTTCAAGCCTTTGCAGCCATTGAGACTGGACAGTCCCCTGGTGTATGGCTGGCCACCTTACACAAATAGTTTACCAGCACAGGGTGCAAGGCAAAGCACTGCACTTAAGAGCGGCCAAGCTGGAATCTAAGGAGAACATACCCGATTGCATGTGGGTTCGATGCCTTCCATCCCACCCCTGTGAAAAAGGGCATTGGACAGCGCTGACACTCCCTGGGTGCAATGCACCTGGGCAAGAGTCAGCATCTGTCCTTGCACAACAGGGATCGGGCCTCTGTTCTTGCCTGTTGCTATAAACAAAAAGGGGGAACTGTAGAGAGCTGCGAATGGCCACGCCTGAAAGACAGCGCTGGCTTCTGCCTTCCACCCCCGCCTGGGGGTGAGTGCTCTCCGTAGCAAACAACTTCTCATTTGGCTAAGGCTAAGACTAGGGCGTTGCTTCCGTGTACCTGGACCTATCGGCTGTGCCCACGTGGCACTCCGGGGTTGGATGCCCACTGGTTCAAAGCCATGAGCGGGCTTCCCCTGAAGAAGAGAGAAGGGAAGAAGGAAGGAAGAAGCAGGAAGCTAGCAAAGAAGGAGGAAGTGGGGAGACTAGGAAGCGAGGAAGCAGGGAGGCTAGCTAGCAGGGGAAGAAGATTGTATAGGGGTCCTGAATAAACCGCGGAAAGAAGAGTTGGTTGTCGCGTCTTCCTTGCCAGTGAGGTTGCGTGTGACAACCAACCACCACAAGTAACAAACAACACTAGGCCAGGGAGATAGCTCTGTGGCCTAAGTCCCTGCCTGGCAATGTGCGAGGTCCTGAGTTTGATCCCAAGTACCAACCAATACAAACAAACAAAAAGAAACAACACCAATTTTACAAACTGCCTTCAAAATAATTGAGGCAGAAAGAATACTTCAGAATTCATGTTGGGACCCTAAAACACTACGACTCCAGAATGAGAGTACAAAAAAAAAAAAAAAAAAAGGGAAAACTTCCTCAACAAAATATGAGCAAATGGAATAATGTAATATGTAAGCAGTTATATTCCATGACCAAAGATGCAGGTTAAGACTCAGCTAACGTACTGCACCATATCAGCAGGGTGTAAGTGATGATCAAATCAACTAAGAAAAAGCATTTGACAAATTCTAAAACTTAACAGCAAAAATCTTGGCAAATTATAAAAAAAATGTCCTAAATTTGATTTTGAAGAAAAATTGCCAGGCAGGATGGTGCATACCTTTAACCTCAGCTCTTGGGAAGCTGAGTGGCAGGAAATAGCTCCAAGTTCAAAGCCAGGCTGGGCTAAAAAGTGAGTTGAGGGCTGGCAAGATAGCTCAGCGGTCTAAAGCGCCTGCTTTGGCAAGCTTAGGCAAACTCTCAAGGACCGCGGTTCGATCCCCAGCCCCAGCACCACATGCCGTGCCAGACCCTCCCCCAAGGTGGGCTGAGCTGAGCCCTGCCCCCCGCAAAAAAAAAAAAAAAGTGAGTTGAAGTCACCCTGAACTATTTAGCAAGACCCAGTCTCAAAAATAAGATTAAAAAAAAAAAAAAACTACACTTAACACATTAAGAGAAACTAAGTACGGAGGAACTCTCATGCGAGCTTTTCACCGCCACCCGGAAAGCCTGGTTAGGGCCCTGGCACAAAGAAAAGCACAGGATTCACCACTTAACGGCAAACGTGTTTACTGACTGCGTGGACCCGCGACCAGCACTCAGACTTCAGGGCCTTGTCTTCAGTACAGTTCTGTACAGCTTGTTCCAGAGTCTCAGGGTCTCTTCTTTGCGCAGTACCCCTTGCTGACACAGTACTGGAACTTTCACTGGCTGTACTGTACCGTATAGTGCTACAGTTCAGGCAGCCTTCAGTTAATGACCTAGTTGCAATGCCGAACTCGATAAATGGGAAGTCCTGTAAAAGCCGGATAGGAAGACATAAAACTACTTGGAGATAACATGTCTATGTTTAAAATCCCAAGGACTACCTAATAACAAAAAAAAAAGCTACAAATAGTGACTTCATTAAAGTTAGAGGATACCAAAACAAGATCCCTAAATAATTGTGTTTCTGTACACTGACAACCACCACCAAAGTTTAAGAATCAGTGCACTTATTATGATCACTAAAAGATATTGTATTTAAATGTACAAATGCTTATGCTGTACATTACAGAAAAGTAATGGAATAAATCGAGGAATTCTTAAGTGAAAAGATACATCATGTTCATGAACCAGAAGTCTCATTACAGGAGAGCAATTGTCAACAAAACTATATGAAGATTTATATATCAACAGTTGGGCCAGATTTCATTATAAAAGCAGAAAACCTAAACCTAAAGTATATATGGAAAATGAAAACAGTGCGTGCTAATCAATTTTACATATAAATAAAAAGGAGTCCCTTTACTAAATCTTAACATTTATTATATAGCTATAGTAATCAAGTAAACCAACAGCTGAGGATCAGGAAAATTCTGACTAGTGTATAAAATCACATAAGAAAGACTTTCTTTTTTAAGCAAAGACTTAAAAGTCTTAAGTGGTACCAAAAAAGTGCCTATTCATTACACTTTCGGGGACTGCAGGTGAAGCTCGGCATACTGCACAGGCTTCAGATACTCAGGATCTTCTACCCAGTTTCCCAGCATCACATACGTGCACCTGTTTTCCCTTCCCTCTTCAAATACAAAAGGATTTCTAATTCAAGCCTTCATATGTCTCATAAAGACCTAGGTGTGCAAAAGCAGTCAGGTGGAACAATGAAGATACTCAATACATTTCTACATGTGACACTGAATAGCAATGAACACATACACAATGCAAGGCTCAAGGCTCTCTGCCTCTTAAACCACAACCCTCTCCACACAAATAAACTAAGAAATCTAGAATGAATGAGTACCACAGACTTGACAGGGTAGTGTGTCAATTTTTTTCTTTTTGTTGTTGTACAGTACTGGGGATCACAGTTGCTTAAGCCACTGAGCTATCTCCTCAGCCCATTGGCAGGGTAGTGTGAAAGAAACACTGACTGCATTTCATTGTCTTTCCTGTCACTTCCTTTTAAAAAAAGTTCCTGAGATACCATTGCACTGTAAACTGTGGAGGAAAATGTAGCTAACAATTTTCCTCAGTGCAAAATAATCAATGGGTCTCTCTCCTGTATGAAATCTCAGATAAAGCACAATGCTCTAAGCTGGGTCTGCTTCTAACATGAGTCCTCAGAAAGCAGCAACACTGTGTAAATGGTTTTCTCACAGTGATGACACTCGAGGGGTTTCTCTCCGGTAGGAATGGTCAGATGCCATGTAAGAAGTTTCCTCTCGTAAAAGATTTTCTTCACTGGTTACAGTCAAAAAGTCATTTCCCAGGAGAAGTTCTTGGATGTTGACAGGAGCTTGTGCACTGGAAAAAGGCTGTTCCTCCTCCCCAGCACTGACTGGGTTTCTCCCTATGTGCATTCTCTGATGGTGGGTGAGGGAGGAGCTGCGGCTGAAGGCCTTCCCACATTCACTGCACTCGTAGGGCTTCTCTCCTGTGTGGATCACGGAGTGTCGGATGAGGTTGGTGCTCCAACAAAAGGTCTTCCCACACTCCACACATTCGTAGGGCTTCTCCCCACTGTGGATTCTCTGGTGCCGGGTGAGGCCAGACCTTCGGTTGAACGCCTTGCCGCACTCTGTGCACTCATAGGGCTTCTCCCCCGTGTGGACGCTGAAGTGGCGGATAAGGTCTGCCCGGTTGCTAAAGGCTTTCCCACACTCTTTGCACTCAAAGGGTTTTTCTCCAGTGTGGGCCCTTTTGTGCAAGATGAAAGTGGAGCAGTGGGTGAAGGCCTTCCCACACTCGCCACACACATAGGGCTTCTCCCCAGTGTGGATGCGCTGGTGCCTCTTGAGGTACGACCTGTGGTTGAAGGCCTTGCCACAGTCCAGGCACTCAAAGGGCTTCTCCCCGGTGTGGATGACGTAGTGGTGAATCAGGGCCGCGCTCTCACAAAATGCCTTCCCGCACTCGCTGCACTCGTAGGGCTTCTCACCCGTGTGGGTCTGCTGGTGCCACATAAGGTACGACCTGTGCTTGAAGACCTTCCCACACTCGAAGCACTCGTAGGGGTTCTCTCCACTGTGGATAATGTAGTGGCGAATAAACCCTGGCCTGTCTCGAAAGGCTTTCCCACACTCTTTACACACAAAAGGCTTCTCTCCAGTGTGGCTCCTGTTATGCAAGACAAACGTGGAGCGGTGAGTGAAGGCCTTGCCACACTCGCCACATGTGTAGGGCTTCTCACCGCTGTGGATGCGCTGGTGCTGGGTGAGGTGTGACTTGCGGTTGAAGGCCTTGCCGCACTCCATGCACTTATATGGCTTCTCCCCTGTGTGGACCATGTGGTGTTGAAGGAGGTAGGTGCTCTTGCTGAAGGTCTTCCCACACTCGGTACACTGGTAGGGCTTTACTCCAGAGTGTATCCGCTCATGTCGAGAGAGAAGGCGCTTCTTGTTAAACACCTTCCCACACTCGCTGCACCTGAAGGTAGGGTCCCCCTCCATCATGGCGTCTCTCTTGGGGCTGAGCGCTGCACGGTCCGGCACAGCATCTCCTGCAGGGACCTGCTCCTCCACAGTCCTGGGACACATGCTGTCATCCGTCCCTACCCCTCCAGGGGCCAGGCTCAGCCTCCCAGAAAGCTTGTCCCCCAGGGCCTGCACCCCTGCCTCCCAGAGTCCTTTCTGTCTGTCTGATGGGCCACCCTGACCCTGGGCTCCAGGCATCAACTGTCCCTGAAGGCAGGCTCCCTCACACAAGGCTGGCTCAGATGCAGCAGGTTCTGTGGCCTTGGTTTTTCCATCGTCACCTGGAAGAACCCAACACACAGGAGGGCTGTTAGTAATGGCAACCCAGAAGAAACACCAGCACTACTTTAATGAAAAAAAGAAGCTGAAAATAAAAAAATAGCAGCTCTATAGAAACCGGGCAGGGGCTAGAGACTGAGCCACACCAGCAATGATTTGGTACATACTCCCATCCCTGGATGCCACATGAATACCAATTCCCAAGGACATGGACAGAGCACACCTGGGTCCCCTGCTACCCACATTTGGCATCTCTTCTAACACAGATCCCTTGGTAACAAACTTGGTTCAATTGGTAGGTTTTGGAGAGCTCGGTGAGTCTTTCTAGCAAATGAGCGACCCCAGGTGGTTTGGACAAATCCTGGCCCTGTGACTGGCATCAGAAAAGCTGGACAAAGATGGCAGTTGTGAAGAGTTTCCTAACACTGGGTGGGAAGAGATCAGGGGTTTTTCAACTGTAGGTACCCAAAAGGGAGTCCTGTGAGCTGTAAGAGTCACCATAAAGGGAAAGAGAGAAGGGCTCTGTAGCCTAGGAGACAGCATGCACAAAACCACCACAGGAAGGACCCCGAGATGCTCCCCAGGTGACGCACAGTCCAGCACTACCTCTGCCAAGACGGGGCTCACAAGTGGGGAGGGCCAGGGACAAGGCAGAGGAAGAACAGGAAGTCAGATCCCACACATGTGCAAACCAAATGCACAGGCAGGTACACAACCAGCAGAGGAATCAGGAATGTGGGCTGGAGTCAAGGAGCCCTGGAGACCCTGCCTCGACTGTCCCAGGACTAGAGTACAACCACAGCACCAGAGCAACGCACAAAGCACCAGGAGTACGGAAAGAACCCTCACCAAGGAAAACAAAGAACATAGGTATTGATCTGAAATGACATTTTACAAAAGAAAACAGACTGGACAAATATCACGTAAGTCACTAAACCCCCTCATCAATGTGAAAAATGAATCAAGGGTATGTGAAATATTATGTCATGCGCATTTATTGGCAAAAATGTAGACACTAAGAACACTACTATGAGCAGGATAGGATGCAGACCAACGAGATCATCAATTCTTCTCGGGCACAAGGGAAGCTGTTACAAGCCCTCTGGAAAGCAACAGGAATAACCCTGCAAACACCTACACTTACAGTCCATAATTCAATCACTGGCACCCTGAAAGCATTTTTAAAACACCCTATCTATGTGCAAAGTAAGCACACAGGGAACTGACAGCAACACCACTAACGAACATGAAAACACAACCAGCTCAGAAAGCAACTGCCGCAGAAACACGACCGCAGCAACACGGCCACTTGCTTACTTCTGCTTTCTTCAAGTGTAAGAAGTAAACACACATCCATGCTGAAGAAGATGGAGTCACACCTGGATTTAGGTATGGAAATTGGCCATTGGTGGAGAGAAAGCCCAGCCCACTGGGAAAACTGCTGCTCTCCTGGGACCCCCAGCTTGGCCACACAAGGGTGGCCACAGCCTAGTCCTGGAGAGGAGTGTAGAGGAACTGGGGTTTTGAGGTGTGGGTGTAAGATCCCTCCCTCTCAGCTCTGAGCCAGCTGGAAAGAAGTCAGGATGACCCTAAAGGCCCAGATTGACATGAGAAGGTGCCCAGGTCCTCAATAACCATACGGTACAGAGCTCCTGAGGCCCCATAGACTGGTATGATTGAGAAATATACAAGATGTGATTGAAAAGCACAGGAAGGCTTATAATAAACAGCTAAACATGCATTACAGTAAAAGACATGGTGTTATTAATGCCCCTCAAAATACTGCCCCCCATCTTTCTGCCTCTTTCTGAAGTAGTTCAGGAGGTGATGAAAACTACAGTGAAGGCCACTGTACAGCAACACAAGGCCAGGCTTGTGAGGCCAAGGGCTTGGGTCCTCACCGCCTTACCCACACAGCGGCACCTAAACACTTCTGCCTTTTCCCGTGTCTAAGTGACAGTGGAAAGCAAAGGTTCTAAGACACTCAGGAAACAGACTTCCTGCCCTGTGGCAGAAGATGGCAAGAACCTGGAACAAGTGCGGTCTCAATGAGGAAGAGGGCCTCAGAGGGACTCCAGGCACTGTGTCTTCTATGGCAATAAGTATTGTTCTTAATTCACCTTGTTTATTTTTTTCTCAAACATTTGAGTTTTTATTTTGTATTATGTTTGTTCTATAAATAAGTAAACTGTGACACAAAAGGATTAAATAACTTATTTAACATCACACTGCTTCCTGGCAGCATAATATAACTGCAGAAGTATTCAACATTATTTTCAAGAAATACAGACAGCATGAATTGCAAAGAAAAAAGCAAAAAGAACTCAGGGTATTACCCACAATGAATGCATCTAACATATATTGCAAACATTCACTAATAAGTTAAAATTAAAGATATAATCTTACAGACTAAACACTTCATGATACAAGTTTTTTCAAAAGGCACAGGGATAACTCACCTTGTTTCGCATACCACTTAGGCACATATGCTGAGCTCCTGAGACTGGAGCTTAAGATCACCCAGAGCTTCGGCTGCTCGGCCCAACAGACGGGGGCTGGTCCGCTTCACTGCCCACGTGGCCAGGGCACTGAGGCAGGTCTGAGGAGCCATGAAACAGAGGGCTCCACAGCCCCTGTATCTCCAGAGGCCACAGTAAGGACAGTCCCACGAAGGGTATAGGGGGCACTCTTGTCATCCCAGAACTCACAGGCTGAGGCAGGAGGACTGCACGTTCAAGCCCAGCCTAAGCAGCTTGCTTACCAAGACCCTGCCTCAAAATAAAAAGGGCTGGGGGCACAGTGTAAGAGAAGGCCCTGGGTTCAATGCTCAGTGCCACCAGAAAGAACAACAACGAAAAACTCATCCCAAGAGGCCGCAGGCAATGGCCTCCTCCGGCCTAAGCGCTGGCTCCTACCTGGCCGTGCACTTTGGCTGCAGCCCAGCCTCACCGTCCGTGGCTGCTGCCACCGTTCCAGCTGCTGGATCAGCTCCGGTTGGGGAACATAACACCCTGGCCAGGGAGAGAAACATGTGCATGCATAGGTTTTGGTGAAAAGAGATAAAGCAGCCCGCACTGGGGGGCATGCCTATCATGCCAGCCTAACCTCAGTACTCCAGGAGGCTGAAGCAGGAGGATCACAGTTTGAGCACAGCCTGAGCAACTTCATGGAGCTCTGTCTCAAAATTGAAAAAAAAAAAAAAAAAAAAACTTTTAATCATTAAGTTTTTACTTTTTTTTTTTCCAGAACCAGGGATTGAACTCAGGTCCTTGCGCTTGCCAGGGAAGTGCTTATTCCACGGAGCCATCTCCCCAGCCCCAAGTTTTTACTTCTTAAGTTACATGCTTTTATTCTTTGAGATATGTTCTTGCTATGTAGTCCAGGCTGGTTTTAAGCCCACAGCAATCCTCCTGCCTCAACCTCCAACCTGGCTGTGTTACTGTTAGTAGCAACACATCTGCAGAACACAATGACCATGCTCATCCCGGGGAACACGTACACATACACAGCGCATCCTGACCCTTTCTTGGCCCAGTCCCCTCCCTCTAGTCCTTCTTCCCTTCCTATTTGTAAAAGCTCCACTTCCATTTTTTTTCCTTTCAACTCTTTTTATAATCCTTCTTCTTTCCATCCCTACCCCCTCACCAATTTTTAAGAAAAGTTGGAGATGTAGCTCAGTGTGAAGGTGCTGGGCTTATCCCAGGACCTAGGTATCTGGGCCTTCAGGATGGAGACCTGGCCCTGGAGTGAAGACACACAAAGCACAGCTTGTGGCCCAGAAGCTGTGGGCTGACCATGTCCTGCTGCCACAGAAACTCACTCCAAACAGTAAATCAAATTAGTACCGACGGGGAGGATCAAATCTCAGGAAGTGGAACAAGCAACAACTCAGGTTTATCATTCCAAAACTGAACAATATTGCTAGCCTGGGTAGCACAAGCCTATAACCCTAGCTACTAAAGAAGCTGGTGCAGGATAACTGCAAGTTCAAGCCCAGCCTGGGCAACTCAGCAAGACCCTGGGCTCACTGGTAGAATATCCCTACATTCAAAAAAAAAAAAAAAGCAACAACAAAAGAAAGAAAGAAAATATGCTTATATAGAGACACAAAAAAGGCCTCAGACAGGAGAGCCCATTGGTCAGCCTCAAGATGATGATGACGTGAAGAGCCAGGGAAGGCTCGTGGGAGGAGACAGCGCCAGGGTGGTCCCTTCATGACTACCAGGCCTCACAGGAAGTCACTCCACCTACCTGCTCAGGCAGACACAGGGACTGGGGCTCAATCCCCAGCATGCTGCACCGCCTCGCCCCCGGGGCACCCTGAGAAAGGGAATGAGACTGGGCGTGGTGGTACAACTGCAATCCCAGTGCTTGGGAGACTGAACACTGGAGGAGCACTAGGAGTCCAGTCTGTGCAGTGAGACCCTGTAGACCCTGTGCTAAATACACTTAAAAAAAAAAAAAACTCCACTGAGAAGCGCATCTGGGAAGGCATGCCCCAGGGAGCTAACTACCTTGCACTGAGTCCCACCTCTTAAATGTCCACCATCTCAGCTCACCAAACAGGACCCTGACTCTGGCACACAAACGCTGTGTGACAGAAGGGTACATCTGCTCTGACCCTCTTCACTACTGAAATCCAAGCCCAATCTTATGGTCTCTTTCTGTAGGTCACAGAACAAATACAGACTGGTCTCAGAAAGTTCTCGTGCACTCGGGGTCATCCTGTGGTGATCAGCACCGCTTCACAGGAAGCAAAACAAGGCAAGGCTGAGCACTGGACAGAAAAGCTGTGCCAGGTGAGGGCACAGGCCCAGCCTCTCTGCCCTGTGCTGTCCACCCACAGAGCTGCCAACAGTGCCCAGAATGCGAGTCTGGGGAGGGCCAAAACGCTGGTCCTGGATCACAGGCAGAGGAAGGCTTACATGGGGCACATCTGAGAGCGAGAGGGGAGCGTGAACTCTGGGGTGTCCCTTGTTGACTCAGAATGCCTCATAGAGGTTGGATGCAGAGAACAGAAACAGAAACAGAAAGACAAGTGCAGACAGGAGCATGGGCTACTAAGAGAAGGACTGGGGTGCCATGCAGCCGCTGTGAGAAGCAGTAAAGCTGTTCTTCATAGGTGGTGAAGTAAGCAGGTACCCAGAGAAATCAGCAGTCATCGTAGTGGTTCTCGGTCCTCACGGGCCTGCCCGGCAGTCCTGCTCTGCCTCCTGAGAAGTGCCCCATTTCCTCCCAGCCCCTCCCTCTCCACAGCACCTGGGGCCCCATGGCACAGTTTCCCACCCAGACACAGGGGCCCAGCCCCCAGGTGGGCGAACACAGAACGGGACTGTGCTGTGAGCAGGCAGAGCTAACCCCTCCAGGGCTGTGCGGCCGGGCCCTGCCAGGGCTGAGGCACGGAGGGGCAGGCCGCCTTACCGAGGGAGACCAGGAGCCTGCAGTTCTCCAGCATCACCTCCTGGTACAAGGTCCTCTGCCCCGGGTCCAGCTGCCCCCACTCCTCTGGGGTGAAGGTCACAGCCACGTCCTCAAAGGTCACAGGCACCTGGAGAGATCAGCAGAGGTGTTAGAACCGCCCGGGCTACTGATGAGGCTGGAAAAAGAACAGAGAACCTGGCCCCACTGACACCATGGTTCCGGAGCTCCCGGCTCTGCGCTAGGCTCTGCCAGAAGGAGGCAATGCTGTGGAAAGAAGGCAGCAGGGCCAAAGAAAGAAGCCTTCTGTATGGGAGCTGCTGCAGGATGGGACACAGGAAACCGTGGGCCATGAGATGCGCACAATCAGAACAAAGAGTGTTAGGAATGACAACGACAGAATTCCGATGCAGTGACAATAACTGGGCCTCCCAGGTCCAGCTCGGGGCCTGACCCGGGCTGAGGGCTTCACATCTGATGCTGGTGACTAGGTTTCCATAGGTCCACAGTGAGACTCTTGGAATCAGAACACAACCTACAAACACCTAGGGCCGGCCAGAGAGCGCCGAGGCCTAACACACCTGGTGCCGCACCAGCCCCGACCCCGGGGCGCACTTAGGGTGGTAGATCTCTACGAGACCGATCTACGTAGAGAGACCCTATAGATCTTGTACTAAATAAAAATAGAAAGAAGATGAAAAAAAAAAAAATACAAGCACTTAAAACTGACCCTTCATGACTGTGTAACTTCACTTAACCACTGAGCCTTGACTTCCAGGTCAATACAGCAATTTCACCACTATCCATAATAGAAAAGAAAAACGCATTTCCTGCTCTATGGGCTTTAGGTCAGCTTCCAGGGTAAACACCAACACCTGGCACCTCCACCTCACAGTGGCCTGAAATCAGGGGACCTGAGGGCAAGGGACCTTCACAAACGCACTTAAAATCGTGGAGATGGGATTTCTGCCAAGATTTTAATAGTATAACATGAGTCACCTTGGATTTGGTGTCCAGACCCTGGAACGTGGTAACTGGAGGAACAGGAGGAGGGAGTGTGTCCCCCAGACCCAGGAAGGATCTGAAGAGAGAACTGAAGTCCATGGGGATAAAAAAGAGAGTGACTTAGGGCAGGGGATTTGGCTCAGTAGAATAAACGCTTGATTGGCAAGCGCAAGGTCCTGAGTTCAATCCCCAGTACCGAAAAAAAAAAAGTGACTTAAATGAAGGAGGGGGAGCAAGGTGATGCTGTCTTGAACACAGGCACTGCACGGAGGGGCGGCTGGAAACTGCAAACACAAAATGACCTGAGGAAATCCAGGAAGACCAAACAAGCACTGCGAGATGTTCTGATGAACATGCTAGAAAGACTTAATAAGAATTACAACTCTATAAACCCCACCAAAATGAAAGTGCCACTAGGCAAGGTGAACAATTAAGTGGGAGGAAAAAAGATAACAGGACAAAGATAAGTCAATACATATCGATTATAACCATCAAAACTAATTATCTAAACCAGGTGTGGTGGTGCAGGCCTGTAATCCCAGCACTCGGGAGGCTGAGGCAGGAGGATTGTTGTGAGTTCAAGACCAGCCTAAGCTACAAAGTGAGTTTAAGGCCAGCCTGAACTGCATAGTGAGACCCTGTCTCAAAAAGACAAAAAAAAACTAATTGTCTGTTAGTGCAAATCTTTCTTCTCACAGAATTACGCGAAAGTAGCTGCATATTTATCCTGTTCTCTATATGCAAATGCATAATGGTCCTTCCTTTGTATCCCCTTTTTTGTTTAGTCCTGTCAGGGATGGGTATTCTATTGGCATTCAATTATTATACGTGCTTGAATTCAGCAAAACAGTCCAACAGAGTCCAGCAGTCCATAATTGCAGTGGGTTATCCACAGAACTTGTTGACTAGAGCCTTTTACAGCTCAGCATATTAATATGGCTTTACTTTTTATACCTCATTTTTATACTTTTCAGCTGGTAAGACCAAGATAAACCAAGACCTATATAACAAGAAATGTAACTTTTGTATCTGATAAGATTAGTCAAGTACCCTCAGGGTTTAGTGTTTGGACAAGATATCCTGTCTGCTTCTTGTACTATGGATAACCACAAGGAAGATAACAATGTAAAAAGTATTAATTATTGAAACTGTACTATAAATCAGTTTTTTAAAAAAGGTATACGGCTACATTCTCTTAATTCAATAATTAGAGGGATCTGCTCTAATAGTGTTCCTAAATAGAATATCATGTCTGCACCTTGTACAATAACCACTAAGAAAACAAAATGCAATGTATTAAAAAAAAAAAAAAAGATTAAGTGGGTAAGAAACTAGACTAATTAATTCAAAGGGCTGAAAAAGAAAATCAATCCTTTGAAAAGTAAAATACATTTGAATTAGAAAGCATAAAAGAAAGAATGGTCACATAGTTCAAGGAAGTACCAAGCTAAAATGCTGGACTTTGTACTGCAGGCAGTGAAAAACACTGAACCTCTCTGAGCATAAGAGCAACTAATTTAAAACTGACTCTTACCAATACTAATCTGGCACAAGTGTGTAATTTGAAAAACAGAAAAGAGCAGAAGACCAAGAAGCTCTGCAGTCTTGAAAACCATTACAGCAGCTCGTAGTACACATAATAACCTGTCAGATTTGTTTAAGATGTTGTCACCACCAATAACCACCCACCAGATTTATACCAACTAAGAAATAAATAACCCCATTTTCCACATTAAAAAAAAAAAAAAAAAAAAAAACTAGTTGTCTAAATTCACCACCTAAAAGAATCAGACAAGGGCTGGCCAAATAGCTCAAGGGATTAAAGCACCTGCTTGGGCCAGGGAGATAGCTCAGTAGAACAAGCGCTTGCCTGGCAAGCACAAGGTCCTGAGTTCAATCCCTAGTACTGCAAAAAAAAGTGCCTGCTTAGGGGTCCCTGGCGTGCCATGCCGGCCCCGCCCCCAGGGCCTGCAGAGCTGAGGTGGCATGGTAATCCCAACTCTTGGGAGGCTGAACACAGGCAGATCACTACGAGTCCGATCTACATAGTGAGACCTTGTGGACCCTGTCCTAAAATACAAAAAAAAAAAAAAAATCAGACTGGAAAAATGTATCAAGAAGCTACATCCAGCAATATGCTACATGAAAGAAACATTTAATTCAAACTAAAACTCATACATGAAAAATCAAGGGATGTAGAACAACTATGTAAAAGGAACCTAGAAAAACCAGAGGTAGCTATTCAATTTGCAGACCAACTGAATTTCTCAAGACTCAAGAAGACAGACAAAGAAGATCACTATCCTTGTAAAAGGAGCAACCTAAGAGGAATAGGTAATAATCATAAACATGTATGCAACGAACACCAGTGCGCCCACCTACATAAGGCAAACACTAAGAGACGTGAAGATCACATAAGCACTAATACCACTATGCTGGGGAGCTCCACATCCCACTGCCACAAATAGACAGACCACCGAGACAAAGGAACCCGGCTGCTAAGCGACGACCAGGAGCCGCCTGTGCTGCTCTGCCCACAGCGCTGGGACCGCGTTCTGCGCAGCTGCACACAGTCATTCTCCAGGAGGCCACACACCAGCTCACGCAAAGGAGCTGGAGCTACACCATGCACAGTATCAGAACATACTGCAATGAAATTAAAAATCAACGGCAAAAGAAACTAAAAAGAACTTCATAAGCGGGCGTGGTAGCACAGGCCTATCATCCCAGCACTCGGGAGGCTGAGGCAGGAGGATTGTTGTGAGTTCGAGACCAGGCTGAGCTACAAAGTGAGCTTAAGGCCAGCCTGAACTGCATAGTGAGACCCTGTCTCAAAAAGACAAAATAAATAAATAAAATAAAAGAACCTCATAAATACATGAAAATTAACATCTTCCTGAACAACCAGTGGGTCCCAGAGGAAATTTAAAAAGTGGGCCAGGGATATAGCTCAGTGGCACTATCTGGCAACTGTAGGGTCCTGAGTTCAATTCCCAGTACAATAAAAAAAATTTAAACAAAAATTTTAAAAGTACATGGATTATACAGTTAAAGTTCAATACAAATACAACATACTGGAACTTATGGGACACAATGAACGCAGAGCTGCAAGGGCAATTTATAATAGTAAATACCCATAGCAGGAAACAGTGAGACTTAAAGAAACAGAAAGTCCCTGGAGGGCCACCTCCTTCTCAGCAGGTGACACAGAGTATACAGGGGGCATACAAGATTTTCAAGGAGCCCTGGGGCACACTGAAACTTTCACATCATAAGCAACAGACCCAATGACTGCAATCTGAAAACAAATTTCACGCAAACAAATTTCTGAAGTTAAACCAGAATATTCTTATTTTTCAGACCTTGTGGTACAAAGTGGCTATAGACAGGATAAACAAACTTCCCTGTAGCTAATAGAACTGACGGCTGGATATGCTGTGGGAAGAAAATTCAACTCTGCTCTATATATCATAGTTTTTGCCATAATATAACAACTTGAGTTTAGTTAAAAAATAAAAATCCAGCCAGGCATGGTGGTGCTCAACTGTCAATCTCAGCACTTAGGAAGCTGAGGTAGGTAGATTGCCAGGAGTTTAAGGCCAGCCTGGGCTGGGCCAGCAAAATAGCTCCGTGGTCTAACACACCTGCGCAGGCAAGCTTAGTCATGCGCAGGCTCGATCCCCAGCACCACAGCAAAAAAAAAAAAAAAAAAAAAAAAAGGGTCGGCCTGGGCTACATAGCAAAACCTTATCTCAAAAAGCAAAGCAGGAAGGTGGTGGAAGGGTAAGCAGCAGAAAAAGAGCACTAACTGAGAGCTGCCATCCAGACAGCAGAATATAGCAACACAAGGAAGGCAAGCAGGAGAGTGGGTCCCCTGGAACCACAAAGGATCTGAAAGTGAGGACTGAAGCCTATGAAGACTGAAGAGAGAAACTTCAACAAAGAAGGAGGAAGCCAGTGCAGCCTGCTCCTGAGTGGGAAGGCAGGTCAAATCTGCAGACGTGCAGGTCGGTGTGGTGGTGCACGCCTGGCATCCCAGCCCTCGGGAGGCTGAGGCAGAAGGGTCACTATGAGTGTGAGGTCAGCCTAGGCTATATACTTACTTCAAGGCCAGCCTGCACTACACAGCAAGATCCAGCCTCAAAACAAACAAACTGCAAACATACAGTGACTGCTGGCAACCACAGGGCTGGGGAGACACACAGCGGGGGGGGGACACTGGTCACGGAGGACTGCAGTTGCTGGCGGCTGTGTGTGCTGCTGCTGCTGCTGCTGACTGTACCACTTAGCCAAAGTGACATGATGAGTGACCAGCTGGTCTTCCCGGTACCTAGACTGAAACTGACTAAGGCTCACAGAAAATACTGTGGGCCAGTGCCACCAAGCAGGGCTAGGCAAGCAGGCAGCACCTTCTCATCCACACTAAACTGAAGAGGCAGAATCTTGCAACAGATTCAAAAGCCAAAAACCGGTTGCACTGGAAGTCATGAGAAGCAGTCACTTCCTATGGGTTCTAAATGCTAGCAATAAAGAAACTCACAAGAGGCAATTTACAAGCCTTAACCCAGGACTAAAACTAAAAAATAATAAGTGAAAATGAGAATAAACTTAAAACAAGATGCAACCCCAAACATACAGTTCACCAAAGGCAAACCCAGGGGACAATCTAAAAAGCACCCACCTGACCTCCGGGAAGGGGCAGCATCAAAGAAAACGAAGGCAATCTAAAAAAAAAAAAAAAAATGAAATCAGAACTAATTTCTCAGATTACTAGAGACCACAATGAAGAAGTACACTTAGAGCCTCTAGGGAAGACACAGATAAAAACATACAGGGGCTTAGGAAAAGGACACAAACTACGAACGCATAACATAGGAAACAAGCAGGATCCATAAAACAGATTAGATACCCAAGAAACTAAAAATCCCACTGAAGGTATCTGCAGCAGAATGAGCCAAGGAGAGGGCAAAGTCTCAGATACAGAAGACAGGCTTGTAGCTCAAGATTGAGGGAAGAAAGATTTTTTTTTTTAATACAAAGGGACCATGAGAAATCAATCTAGCAGCTGATGGATGATGCAAAGAAGAGTAATTTAAGATTAAGTAGAGTCACGAAAAAACAGGAGATAGCACAAATGATGTAAAAACTTGTTCATACACTCAGGAGGCTGAGGCAGGGGGATCGCTGCCAGTCTGAGGTCAGCCTGGGCTACAAAGCAAGCTCAAGGACAGCCCAAACTGCACAGTGAGACACTGTCTCAAAAGGGCACATATAAAAAATTTTCATAGATGTCACTGAAAACTTCTCTGGCATGAAAGAATAATTTGATACATAAATAAGTGAGGCATACAGAATTCCAATTAGCCACGATCAAACAAAAGAAACTTATTGCAAGGCATATCATATTCAAGATTCCAGGGAAGACCAGAGAGCTCAGCGGATTAAAGCAACTGCTTTGGGAGATGCAGGGGATGGGGTTCAATGCCCCCAGCCTGCTGCGCCGGCCCCATGCCCATTGAGACTGAGCGTGCTGGCCCTCACATGTAATCCCACTACTGAGGAGGCTGAAACACAGGAAGGACCACTACAGATCCAATCTGTGTAGTGAGACCCTGTACTAAATACATTTTTTTAAAAATCCAGAAATTCAACACAAGAATCAAATATTACAATTGTTTGAAAAAAGAAATAAACCACCTATGAAGGAAAGCCCAGCAGAATCACAGCTGACTCCCCAACCCAAACACCGGCCAAGAAGAGCTCAAAGTAAGCTATTTCAAGCTCTAAAACAAAGTAACCTCCAACCCAGACTCATGTACCATGAGAAACTATCTTTCAAAACTGATGGAGAAGATACTTTCATGACAAAGGACACCTCAGGAAATTCATGAACACCAAACCAGCACTCTGAAGGTTCCAAAGGACACTCCAGAAAGAGCTAAGGAGGGCTACAACTCCATGAGCCCCACAGGAACAATCCACCAAGCAAGGCAATCAATTAAACAGAAGGACAAAAGGGGATGGAGTACATAACACGCCAAAGATGTCAATACACATCAGCTATACAAACAGCAATAGTAATGCTCTCAATTTACTAATCAAAACACAGACGGCAGAACGTATTAGGAAGCAAGATGCAACTGCTTTGAAGAAGACAATACACAATGCAACAACCCCTGAACTCCTATCACTTTGTTTCTTCTACTCCAGTGCTGTGTGGCCCTGGAGAGTTTTAAAGTACATCAGTCTTGTAACCCTTGTGGTATAAAATAGCAGTAATAACAGAACCTGTATCTGACATCAAAAATAAATAACCCCTGTGAACCAAGCAAGTGCACTGAATTTAACAATGTGTAATAGAAGGGTCACACTCCAAATGCCTGACTTTCTGGTCTTCTAAATATGTACTTCTTATCATAACAAACCAACTATTACTACACTGCCCTTTTTTAAAGGGTAGTAAATGAAAAATAAGACAAAAAAAAGTCACAAGACAGTCATGCTACAATGCTACTATGCTGTGTATGGATGGATTTCTAAATATCTATGTAAATATATGTGTCCATTCCTTTTTTTTTTATTTTTTCTTCTTCATATTCTGTACGGACTTAGAGTTAAGTATCTCAACACTTGATGGAAAAATACATGTTCCACGTTATGCCTACAATGTCTGATATTTAGACTAACAGCATGGGTAAACTGAACTGCATATGATGCAGGGTAATAATAAGCTTCTCTTCTGGAGGGTTAACAACCTAAGTTTGCAGATCAAAAATTGGAGAAAAATAAAGTCTGCAACGTCAGCCAACATTCTGGCCCTAGCCTTTCAAGGTCAGCGAAGATTTAGGACATAGGAGAACCTGTACTGTAACATCATTAACTCTGTAGTGCCCCAAATTTTCTGATCAAGGAGATTATGGGGCCACAGAGGAATGCGAACAATGATGTATAGTGTGCCTAAGGAGAGTTACATGGAGAGAAAACTTTCTCTCAGGCTTCCATGGAGAGCAAATTGGTCAAGTAATGCCCATGACTCATCCACAAGGCTGACACTGACAAGGGATCTACAAAGAGCCGTACAGGGTTACAGGATAAACCCTGAGGGTACCTGACTGATCTTATCTGATACAAAAGTTACATTTTTTGTTATATAGGTCTTGCTTTAACTCAGTCTTAACCATCCAGAAGAAAAGCATAAAAATGGAGGTATATAAAGTTATATTAATATAATGAGCTGTGAATGGCTCAAGTCAACAACTTCTGTGGATAACCTGCTCTTATTGTGGACTGATGATCTGTGTTGGATTGTTTTATTTTAAAAAAATAAAATAAAATTATATATACATATATAATTAGCCATCCATGTTGTGAAAATCTGTAACATATGTATCACTGTATGTTACCCTGTTTATGTCATTTGTTCTCTTTGTTTTTGCTTCTATTTTTCACTCAAGTTAAAATACAAATAAATAAATAACCTCCACATGGAAGACTCAAAGAAAACAGATATGGCTCTTGTCTTATCACTTAGGTTTTTTCCCTCCAAGACACCCTGAAAAACCTCAACTGAGCAAAACTTAAAAATTCTTTTAGATCATTACCTATACAATTCCCCCCTTCCCACCCAGCCACCCCGAACCGGAACTCAGGCCCTTGAGCTTGCCAGGGAAGCACTTATTCTACTGAGCCATCTCTCTGGCACCCAAAAAAAATTTTTTGATGTATTTAGTACAGGGTCTATAAGGTCTCACTACACAGATCGGACTCACAGTGATCCTCCTGTTTTCAGCCTTTGAAGCTCTAGGATTACAGGCATGCACCTGCACGCTCTGTCTCAAATGCCATCTCAGTGCACCCTGGGGATGGGGCCCACATGGCAAACTGGGGATTGCCTAAATAGGTGCTTGCTGGGGTGGGGGAGATGGCTCAGTGGAATATGCGCTTCCCTGGCAAGTGCAAGGGGAATTCAATCCCTGGTTCCGCAAAAAAAAA
>PVKA01029354.1:0-28391 GCA_004027165.1 Ctenomys sociabilis | reverse complement strand
CATCTTAAGCCTATTACTTTTGATTTGTCCTCCCTTAAGGATATCTGGGATTATGTCACATCTTGGTTCAGGTGGCCAAATCTCACCACTTGGCTTGTTATTTTTGTGGCTATCATAGTGGGCCTGTTGATATTAAAATGCTTATTGGAGAGACTGACACAGACACAGCAACAAATTAAATTAACAGCTTTGGCAGCCATGCAGATAGCGGAGGGCGGTACCACCGGGAGCCAGGCGGCGGCCTTCCTCCTCAGGGTTGCAGACCAACCCCTTTAGGTAGCAGGTGAGTCAACGACGGGTAAGATCGAGGCGCCCCCACCTCGAATCAACCTAAGACAGGCCCTGTTGTCCCAGAGGCTTACATTGCCCTGAGTTGCCAGCCTCAGGAAGGGGCTTGGCGTGGAGTCCTGAGAGGGGTTACAAGGGCTCCCAGATCATATGCTGGTGTGCATCCAGGTTTCATCCACTCTATCCTGGCCCTACAAAAGGATGAGGCCTTGAAAGGTCAAATCTATGGTCAGGGGTGCGCAACCTGACCATGAATAAGATCGTAGTAGGCTATTATGAGAGGGCATCAGCCACTATGATCACTCAGTAAGCAATGCTGCCTTTTACTAAAACAAAAGGAGGGAGATGTCGGGAGCCATTCCAAGATGGCGACCGCTCCTCACTCCCCCGCCCATCGTGTCTGCCAAGATGGCGCCCATATCCGGCTTCCGGGTTCTTGTTGCTGTGCCTGGGCCCCTCCTATCCAGAGAAAAGCCCGCCGTTTTATGATCCTACCAATGCCATTTAAACACGTGTATAATTGTGATTGGTCTGTAAAGTCTATGTAGCTTCTTGTATCAGGAAATCCGCCATGCTTGCACGGTAGGAGCCGCGGGTAGCGGACACATGTAGAGGCTTGCATCACACCCGATAAATGCTTGCACGGTAGGAGCCGCGGGTAGTGGACACATGTAGAGGCTTGCATCACACTCGATAAAGGCTTGCTGAACCCGTTGCTGAGTGTCTGAGGGTCTTCTTCTGCGGGACGGGAGCGGCGCCGGACAGTTTCCGATACTTTTAGTTAGGTTTTTTTAGCCAGATGATAGTAGATATATTTTCATTAAAAGGATAATTTACACTATGACTTTCAAAACAATACATGTAGGCAGCCATGTGCCAGTATGTACTCTGTCTCCTGTGACTTTCCTGGTTTTTATAACAGTACCTGACTTCTTCGTGCAATAAGTAATGTTACACTTGTTGTACTCTCATTTAGGCACTGAGAGGGGATGCGTTGTGCCCATGTTCATGTAACAGGTGGAGTCGTGGAAGGCTGACGTTCATTAGAAACAAAGCAACTTAAGTTTCCAGAATTGTACATGCTCAGAAATGGAGAAGCGATGAGAAATTTTAAATGACTTTCACTTGCTTAAAAAAATGAACAAATAGACCTATGTAAATAACCATTGAGCTGATATCTCACAAATAGGAGCCAAATTTCTATCAGTGCTTATTGCTGCCTGCATAACCTTTAAAGGGAAATAATTTAAAAATTTAACTGAGTAATTAATTAATTGGTACAAGGTCTAGCTACATAGTTATCTCCTTGTACTGACCAATAGAGATGCACGATTCTTGAATGTATGTTTCATGATTATGCTATTAAATTGTATGTTAATTATTTTAGGAAATCCATCAATTATTATCCCATGTAATGCCCTAACATTGCACACAATCACCTGAGAAGTGGTAGTCTGTCCTGTAAGTGACTATTCTCCTGAAGAGTACAGGCTGAATCAGGAATCTCAGGATACTGGGCCTCAGTGACTGTCAGACTGTCATAGCCCTAAAGCTGGGTTATGAAAGAGGTGACACCTGCAGGAATGTATCTGCCCTTTTGATGCGACAAGATGTGTTGAGATGTAGGCATTGTTCCCGAGTGAAAATGTCAGATGGAATCATGAAGCAAGCCTAGGGTTGTATTGGTTCTCTTGACCTAAGTCTTGTAAATATGTGGTATATTAACCACAATGTTCAGAGTATTAAATACTGTAACATAAATAAATAAAAGTGGTTTATATTTTGTGACAGAGTCTTTACCCACAGTACTGTGAGTAAACCTTTCTTTTATAGGTAAATGGTCCCAACTTGAGACCACAGTCATTGGTGAAATAAATCAGACTCATATGTGTAAAAACATCACACTGTCCCCCTAATATAAGAAACTTAAAGAGTAGCTAAGGGTCTAAAATGTATAGTAGATATTGTGAAATGAAAGTGGAATATTTGAAAAAAGGAAAAGGAAGTAGGATGGGGCAAGGGGAAAGGATGGAAAGGAAAAGAGTGAAGTGTATGTTAATTATACTATTGGTGTCTCTTAACACCAATAGAAAAGTCGATGGTACACTCCTGTAATCTCCGCAGTCAGAAGTCTAAGGCAAGAGGATTATTGTTCAAGACCAGCCTGAACTACAAAGGGAGCATAGAGCCAGCCTGAGCTGCACAGTGAGACCCTGTCTCAAAAAAAGAAAGGAAGGCTTGCATTAATCTTGATTGGCAATTTTATATGGCCATACCTTGTATTCTGAGTAATTACTTTAAAGATAATAATATGAATTATATGAACTATGGATATTCTTCTTTCTTGTCATGAAATTTTGTTTTAACTTTTTCATAAAATAAAAAACTCAATATATTTTACTGAGACAAAAGCAATACAGTTCAGAGAATAGGAGCCTTTCTTTTCACATATATGACAGTTGCTCACAAAAAAGTCACGCAAGTGCCTTTTCAGCAGCATTTTAAGTACAAAGCCTCTAAGATATTGCCTTTAGGAATGTTCTATAATTGCTCACCATTAGGATTTTGCCACTGAAATCCTATTCTCCCTATCTCCTGATTTCTTTTCTCCTTTCCTCTCTTCCTTTCTTTCTTATCTCTTTCATTTCTTAGGTCTCTCTCCTTTGTTACTTTTTTCCAAGTGAATTTCTAAGCCTAAACATAAAGTTTTACACTGACTAAGGGAGCTCCATTGTTTCTTTGATCTAGTTTCCATGAACTAATTATATTTGAATATAGATATGATCAAAACTGAAGTTAGGCAAAAGTTTGGCCGAAAGTTCAGGAGAGTTCACACAAGGAAACTGTATAATCCATATTTCTTTTGCAAAGTATCTGAAACATCATCAGTCCAGTAGTCACAGTAAGTAAATATTTACTGGGCTGTACCAAAGCAACAATGTTATTTCATTTCATAATTGGATACAAATGTGAAAATATAACCATAGAAATTAAACAATGAGTTCAATCCTATAACAATACATACCTTTGTCCTTTTTCAGTCTCAGACTTCCTTGTCGGGCCAGTTCCAAGTTTTTCTGAATATCATGGCTTAAGCATCCCTTGGTCTGAGTTGTTTTCTTAAATGCTCTCTCATCTTTTCCTTTCACTGCATTTCTATTGACTAATGGAAAAACTAAATACATCTGTTTTTACTTATTTCATGCTTGTATTTTCAAAAATATACTTCACTAAGGTCTGGATCTTTACTGTTAATATAGTTAATGCTTTATGCTTGCCTCCTAGTAAAGCTCTCCTTCACATAAACACTCAGTAATATCTGAAAAGATGAGTAAATGGATGAATGGATGAGTGAGTATATGTATGCTGAAGAAAACTGTACTTCATTGAAGTTTGTTCTCAACCAATTTTTCAAGATATTGCCTTAATTTGAAATGCACATAGTAGTCTTCCTCCAATTCAATAACTCAGTTTTTAAATAAATTATCATGTATACAAAATTGAAACTTTGCCTGGTAGCACATAGAATTGCCCTTGTTATATAAAGAATTTTATATTTTAAAATAAGTGATGTTGGAATTTTAGAAATAAGCCAGCTAAAGGGGATTGTCAACTGTGGGCTCTTTGGAAACTGACCAGGTACTTATCTCTGTAAATAGAATTGTATTGGAAAGTAGCTGTGCTACTTTTTAAATTTACAATGACCGGGAGGAGTCATGGTTTCTGTCACTGACTCCCATGACTTGAAGGTGTGAAGGTACAATGTGGCTTATGTTTCAGGGAATGCAGTCCATGGGGGATGGCCCCAAGCAAGGAGCATCACCATGGAGGTGGCTGGTGGAGAAAAGCATCTCACTTCACTGTGGCCAGAAAGCAAAGCAAGAGACAGTGTCAGAGTGGAGGGAGTCAGGACTCCTACACAGTACCCAGATTCACACCTCCACGTCCATCTCAGATATATCTAAATGTGTGTTTTGCTTATTTCATAGGCAACTCCTCAGATAAATAAGGTGGCACAATTAAAATTAAGGGTCATGTCTCATCTCTTGACACAAAGCACATCCATTTAAACCATGTTTATTCTCCAGACAAAAGCAAAACTAATGTAATAATCCCAGGAAACATGATACAATTATCTTGCAACCAGCAGGAAATGCAATAACTCCTTCTCCAAAGGTTCAACAGTTGAAATATTTTTCAAGAATTTAACTGAATGTCTCTTCTGAAAGTCATGGCAAACTCTTTGTTGTACAATTGCATAAAAAGGAAAAATATGCAATCCCAAGGTATTATGACATTGGGTAAACATTCCCATTCCAAAATGGATGAAGAGAGGAATAAAAAATAATTGGAATTTAAAAAGTCCAAAGTGTATGGAGTCTTTGATCCCAAAAGTAGCCTCCTGAGGCTCATCTTTATTGTCTACATTTCCCCAGCATTCCAAGCTTCTGAACTCCAACATGCTGAGGTTTCTCCAGGCTGCATCTCCAAACCTGTCAAAAAACCACCCCAGAGTCAGTTTCAATGGCTTCTGAACCATATGGTCTGGTACAGTCACAACAGCTACCCCACTTTCCTGGTACCGATTTTCTGTATTAATCTACTTTCCTGTCCCTAGGACACAATAACTAACAGCTACCAATTAAAGGAAGATGAAGTTCATTTGGTTCCCTGTTCCATGGAATTCAGTCAACGTGTGGCTGTCTTGGAGACAAATGCCATGGTGAAAGGGTGTGATGCTCAGGTCATGGCGGTGGGAAGGTGGAGCAGAGCGACAGGACTAGAGAGGAGGCAGCCGGAGCCCACGGGCTGAGTCATACTTATGTTTTCCACTGATACACACCCACTAATGTTCCCTAGGAATGCTGTTCTGACTCCCAAGCCCATGAAAATGACCCATACTCTTAACAGTCATGAATCCTAAGGCAGCTCTTATACAATGTACCTGAATAGTTACAATAAAACTGGGTAACCTACAAAGCCTAAACTATTTACTATCTGGTTCTTTCCAGAAGAGCTTGCTGACGCCTAATAATGGTCAAGTCATGTTTTGTTTTAGTTAGTATTTTAATAAACCATGTATTCACACTGTTTAAAAGATTCCCAAGGGCGAGGGAGATAGCTCAGTAGTGTGCTTGCCTGGCAAGCACATGGGCCTGAGTTCAGTCCCCAGTTCCTCAAAAAAATATTCCCCATTTGTCTTCAGCAAAGATTGACTCTATTCATGATTGAGAAGTTATTAGTACTATATACAAAGCTTTCATATAGCTAAGTAAAGTGGTTAGTGAAAGAGGACTAAGATTTTTCATAAACTTCCACAAAGCTCAAAATAGGTAGAAGTTGGAAATTTTTCATTTTTATTCTTTTTGTATTGAAGTTTTTTGTGAGTTTAATATGTTTTAGTGTATTTGGATTTTCCCCCTTATGTCCCTAAATGTGCATTTAATAAATAAATTTTCCTCAGACTCTAGTTGAGCTATATCTCATGTGTTTAAACATGTTTTTGCAGCACTGAATTAGGCTAGGTTTTATTTTCTTGAAAGTAATTTTTATTGCTTATGACGTGGAATTATGACATTTGCTGTGACATTTTCATACATGAATATACTATATTCTGATCATATTTATTTGGCTTTTACTGTGAAGATACTTTTTGAGTTAGATTTTCTTTTAATCTTTGAAGATGTTATTCTGTTTTCTTTGAGCAGTAATTCCTTTAGCTTAAAATTCAGCTGAATTCTTATTTTGATCTCATCTGTGTGGGACAGCTATAGTCCCTGATTAATTTTTAGACCCTTATAAGTCAATTTCTGTCTATGATCTTGTGCACAGTCAAGGAGTTAGCAGACTTACTTTTCTAAAGATTATTTTCTTTTGGATTTTGTCTTTTCATGTGATAGCTGGTTTGGTAACCCTGACATCATTTTTTGTGTTCTCAGTTTTATGAGACTAGAAAGCTCCAAGCCTTAATCTATTGCTTGGCTGAAAATGCCTAAATCCATAGTGCCAGACAATTTGAGATTCATCATGTTGCACTTCATCCCTTCCACCACTTTTAACCATCTCATTTGCTACTTGGTGGATATCAGAGTGGTGAGCATGGCGCTGTCTCCACATTCTTTGTAGCTTATTCTATTCCTTGGGGAGAATATTGGCGTAAAGTAAACCAGTCTTTTATGGCTGGACCTATGGTAGCTAGAAAAGCAGACACACCCTGTCGTTAAGTGTGTTCTTTCTTTTTATTGATTATTGATTTTTTTTTTATTTTGATATAGTGTCTTTATAGCACTACTCAGTGCTCCATTGGATAAAAATATTGTATCTCTCTGATAAATGTTTGCAGTCTTATGTGCAACACAAATTGTCATTGCTCAATTTTAGGTACTATATTTTCCAATAAGGATGACCTAAAGACGCCTGTGAGGATGACCCTTGTTACTATTCTATTCAATTTCACTTGAGGTCCTGAATTTGATGCAATATTTGTTCTTCATTATATACCTTCCCACCAGTAATGGTAAAGCAAATTCCAGGTTTTATTTGACAAAATGCCTAGTGTATTTCATAGGATACAACTAAAAACACAAGAATTTGGAATTTTAGCATATGAAAAATGGTGATATACAGAAGTATGCACTCATGCCTTACCCAGCAATAGTACAGAAAGAATTAAAGATGAAGGACCTAGTTCTCTCTATAAATCTTTCTAGAAAATAATGAATCACTTACTTTCTAATATTTTATTCTGTTCTATTCTCATAAAGCTCTGATTGCTAGAGAGATACTGACTTTATATTGAACCTACCCCTTCTTCTCTGTTATGGAACTTTACATTGCTATTAGAAGAACTAGTTCTACACATCCTTTAACTTGGTGCTCTTCAGGTAGTTTCAGGGCACCACACATTCTCTGTACAGAAAACACCAATTTTCTGGTTCTGGAATTGAAACAGTATCAGGTTTTGTATTCTTTTTCTTACTCTCTTCTGGAAGTAGGTCATCTTAGACATGCTCTTTTGGTTAAAGGGTCTGAACTGTATTAAAAATTGGACTGTGAAATCAAAGTGACACACTCATGACACTTCTTGAAAAAATATTTGATACATAGTGCTACCGATTAAACTTAGGATGTACAATAGCATCTGGCTAGTACACTGTTAACACATACTGCATATATTATGAAATTAGAAATATTAAGTTAATAGTCTACTAAAACACTATATCCTTAGACTGCCTGCCTGTTAAATTATATTTTCCCTATTAAATTTCATCTCCTGAAAATTAATTTTTATTTCTTCTATTCAAAGGGTTTGTGGAGCTTCTTCTTTTTTCCTAAAGCCATTTGAAATACACTAGAAGTGCAATTGCATTAAAAAAAATTCTGCTCAATAAATTCATTTTTGTTAGTGAATCACTGCAAGTTGCTAAAACTGACTAAAAGTAGTGTTTGCTTGTGTTTCTATAATTCCTTTTAAAATGTGGATTTTTCTATTTGCTTTCAGTAAATAAAAGAGACTTACAATGGAAAACACAGACTCAACTTATTTTAGAAAGTTTTGATATTAAAGAATTGACATAAAAGCATCTTTTGATAATATTTTAGTCTGTGATTAACATGTTTATTAGTTCTAGCATCTGTAATACAATCCATTCTCTCTCTCTCTCTCTCTCTCTCTCTCTCTCTCTCTCTCTCTTTGTACAAGGAATTAAATTTCAGAAACTTGCACTTTTGAGATATATCTTTGAGTGTATTTGCCCAAGTTTTATTGGTGTATTTGTATTTGTAGGTTAATTTTTCTTGAATTGTTTATATGTCCTCGTTATTTGACTTCTATTGGGACTGTAACTAGCATTTTCTTTTAATTTTATTTATGGCATTTTCACTTTGATGACTGTTTCCACTGCTTTGCATAAGCTTTCACTTTCATGTAATCAATCTCTGTTGGTGACTCTTGATACTAGTTGCTATGCTATTGTGATTCCATTCAGAAGGTCCTTGCCTGTGCTTTTGACTTCAATTTTGCCCCTTGTTTTTTTTCCTGAAGCTTCAATTGTTGCCCTTTATTTTCTTCCAGTACCTGGCTTTATCACTAAGTCTTTGGTCATCTGGTTCTTAAAAGTGGAAGATGAAAGGGAGCAGAAGAGTAATTCAAAAAAAGATTATATGAGGATTTGGCTCACAGTTGTTGGCTTTGAAAATGGAGAAAGGGTCATGAGTAGAGAAATAAAGCCAGTCTATGGAAGCTGGATAAAGCAAGGTAGCAATTGTGCCTCAAAGTCTTCTGAGTGGAGCCAAGTCATGCCAGAAACTTGATTGTAACCTGGTAAGAAAGCTGTTGAACTACTAGCCTTCAGTATGATAGGATAATAAATTTCTCCATAGGTGTGTGTTTTATACATTAAGTTTATAATAACTTGATATGGCAACAAATAGTAAGTGAATATATAGTCTTTTACAAATTAGCACAAAAATGTTTCAGATTGATGATAACTATCTGCAAGCATGTACTCCAGGTAACAAGATGTTGAGTAAGCAGACAAAATTTTTTGACTATCATTTTTAAAATTTAAATAAAATTTTAATTAAATGTGATCCAGACTGAAACTTAATATGTAGCCTGTACATTTCTTGAGCCTTTGGAAGCCTGCCATAAATATGTGACCTAAATTTCCTTAAAGAATACCTATATTTCCTTCAAGAAATATTTTAAAATTTTAGGACTTGTTTTTGTCCCTTTCCTGTCACTGAGACTACATTTCCAACACTCACAATTTAAATGAAGAAGTGTCTCTTTTGACATATGGCTTTTCAAGGAATTTGCTCATGGCCAACTGACTTCATGGCAGCAATATCTGCATGGAAACAGAAGAACAGTCAGAAACAAGAAGAAATACTTCCAGTGACTAACCTCTAGCCAGCCCATCTTTCAGCAGTGTAGCAAGCTACTAAATTCAGCACTGAATGAATCTGTTGAGGAGTACTGTGCCCCATCATCCAATCATTTTCTGTATACTTGGGACATTTTGGGAGACATTTTAGATCTGAACTATATAACATTTAATACTTGGTTCCAAAGATTTATGTCCATATCGTCATGCAAAATGCATTTAGTCCCTCTCTAAGAGTTGCTAGAGTCATAAAAGATTCAGCACTGCTGAAAGTCTAGATCTTATGATGTCTCTTCTGAGACACAAGACAGTTAAATGTGAACTCATGTAAAAATCCAAAAGAACATCAAATACTTCCAGCATAAAATGGTATAGGCAAAACATTGTCATTCCAAAAGGAAGAAATAGGAAGATAAAAAGAAATGGAACCAAAGAAAGAACAAATCCCCTCAGGGCAATCACTGAAATCTTTAGCTCTGTGTCCAGATTGGTTGTGTTGAAATGTGAGCTCCAAAGGGCTTTGGTAGCACCCCTCTTACAACATTGTCAGTTGCAGCCTACATAGTCTCCCTCTTATGCTTGCTCTGCTTGATGCCTATAACTTCTTTCAGCAAACTTTCCACATTCCTAGAATCTGCAATTTCGGGGACACACTTTAACCTTTAGCTTCATCCTCAAGTCTCATGCACTGGCTTCCCAAAAGCTCCTTAAAATGGCTTTCCATTGAAATATGGAGCTTAGTTTAACGGTTTACATGTTTCCACAACTATTGTTTTGTGCATAATGCAAAACCAGTACTTTATAGATAATACTATGTCTATTGCCATTTCCAGCAGTAACCAGCACCTTTTAGACAATGATGGCAAAGCCTTTTAGTGCCTGGATGATTGAAAATGGCAAAGTGAATTCTAGCGAATCAGATTGCTGAATATTCTCCTTGTACAAGAGATTCAGGAATTTCTTCCCAAATGAAACATTTATACTTCTACAATTTGAAATCTGTGATATGTTGTGTTTTGCTATTCCTGAGATGCCCTCAAACCATATTTCCCATTGTCCTGCTGTAAAATATTTAGGTTCCTTTTAATGCCAATCTTTTCAGAAAACAATTTTTCTTGAGGCCCAGTTTAGGAGGTGTTTCCCTTTTTGGCTAAGTATTTTTTAAAAGTTATTCAGCTCTGCTTTTCTCATAATTTCTCACTGGAAATTGAGCTAGAATCAGCTAGCAGATACCTTATCACAGCTTGAATATTCAAGTGTTTTGAAGTTTTCTCTGCCAGATTCATTAATTCAATTGCCTTCATATTAAGTCTTTTGGAAAGTCTTCTTCCATGGCCAAAATGTAATTTCTTTTTCCAAATGTAACACATATAGTATCTCTTCTACTTGTCAATAGAGTATTATGTCCAGATGAACCCTCTTGAGCCTTTCTTTTACTGTCTACATTCCTATTCAGCATTCTGAGCTCATCTTTAATCAGAATTACCAAGCAAGCTTGACTCACACCATTATAAGATTTCTCTAGTCTGACATCTTTAAACCTTTCCAAAATTCTCCTATAAATCAACTTCAAACACTTCTTATCTACATGTTAAGGCATATTCATAACAACAACCCTAATTCTCTGTTATGAGTTTTCTGTATTAGTCTCTTTTTTGTCAACTTAAAAGTGAAGAATTTTATTATAGCTCACCTTTCAGAGGATGTAGTCAATGATTGTAGTCAATACCTGAAATTGAAGATCCAAATGGAGAAAAGATGCTCATTCAATTTCAACCAGGAATCAGAGCCAGAGAGGAAGAGCAAAGGTCAGGAATATACCTTTTCAGGTTATTCCCACTGATATACCACCAAGAGTCTCACCTAGTAGCACAATTATCTACCAAGCACATCAATAAATGAATCATTTGGTGAGGATATCACTCACCCATAATAAAATCACCATCCTTATACACACCACTTCTGTAGGAAAATTTTAGATGTTCACCATAAGACAATCTTGGTTGCTAATTAATTTACTTGTGTACTTGCCTAACCTAACTCTTTCTTCTTCCTTTTTGCTACTTTGCCTATGAGCAAGTAAACTACCCTTCACTATGCAGCTACTGAAGAGATACTTTCCCCCTAATATTACTGGTTTTAATGTTTTTCATCCACCTCATTCTAAATGCTAGAATGTAGTTTACATATGAGACAAAACTGATCTAGGTTGCTTCCTCTATTTTTGTATATTGTATTCTGGAACAATATTATTATTGAAACTATTCAAAGCTAATGATACAGTTGTTTAAGAACTATCAGAATTATTTTTATGGTTCATTTATCACTTGTCAGTTGATTTCTAATTGCAAAACATTTTTAGTCTTTATGATATCAGTGAAAAATAAAATGCTGTAATTCTTAGAACACTATCTGATTTTGAGGAAAGGAAGCTTTTCATATCTAAACAAAAAAAGTTTGACAAGAAATATGTATGATTTTACTGTCCAGGACCTATCAATTAATCATTTTTATTTTTATTTTTTTTTTTATTTTTTTATTTTTTTTTGTCTTTTTTGAGACAGGGTCTCACTATGCAGTTCAGGCTGGCCTTAAGCTCACTTTGTAGCTCAGGCTGGTCTCGAACTCACAACAATCCTCCTGCCTCAGCCTCCCGAGTGCTGGGATTACAGGCCTGCGCCACCACCCCCGGCTAATCATTTTTACTGATAAAAAAAAACATCAAATCACAGATATTTTAAGACCATTTCATTTGTACCACTAGGATTAAAATATCTTTATTATTAAAACACATTAATTATTGCATTGTTGAAAATAGGTAGTTATAAGTAATTAAAATTTTTGTTATTATCTCAAGGATTTCTAATTTAAAGGAAAATTAAACTACCAAGTGGCATCTCTAATTTTTTAAGTTCCTCAAAGTCCTGTTTATTTACTGAAAAAAATACACTACCTAAGCAAATAATTGCTTGAGTTTCAGTGAAATGAAGGTTCCAAATAGCCTGTGGTTTAAGAAAAATTCCATTTCACAACTTGATATGAGAAAGGAAGAGACAATTACTATATCTTTGGTTTATGAGTTTCTATAAAAATCATTATTCTTAATATCAGTTCATAAACACCATGCTTTCTGGATTTAGTTTCTTCCAAACCACAGCTGAGATCAATGTTTCATTTTGAAATAATATGTGGTCATCTTTACAGATGTTTTATTGTTTGAGAAACCATAAAATGGACTAATAGTAATTCAAGGCACAGCTTTTGGAAATTTATTAGGATAATTACCAAAAACTGCCAAATCAATCAATAGGTGTTAGTAATTTGCTAATGCACAACTGGCTCTAGAAACATCAGCTTTTCCAGGATCTTTTAAAAGAGCTGCCATACCTTGATGCAGCAAATTTTGTATCTAAAATAAATTGAATGCATGCTTAATATATGATTACTTTAAAAATGAAAAATATAGAAAATGAAAAAATAGATGAAATCATTTGACTATGAACTTTTAAGCTTAATGTGAGCAATATGAGTTTACATTATATACTCCACAATATAACTTTTTGTAATTTTTAGATTCATGCAAGACTAAATCTTCCAGTAAGACTTTTTAATTTTTTTTTAAAAAAATCTAGTTATAGGCATTCTAAAAACATGCTTTAATGTTATTTTTATTAGTTTCAGTATCTAGGAAATTATTTCACAGATAATACATGTACACTAAATTCATAACTTGTATCACTGTTGAAAAGTTATCAGGGGCCAGCCAGATAGCTCAGTGAATTAAAGCACCTGCTTAGACCGTGTGCAGGACTGGGGTGTGATCTCCGGCTTGCCATACTGGCCCCGCCCCCAGGGCAAACTGAGACTGCAACTGAGAATGTGTGTGGTGGCACATGCCTGTAATCCCAGCATTTGGGAAGCTGTAAATGGAAGCATCACTATAAGTCTTATCTGTGTAGTGAGACCCCATAGACCCTCTACTAAATGCAAAAAAAAAAAAAAAAGGAAAAGTTACCAGAACTTGGATGATCAATATGTCTATACATTTCATGCTCCTGTAATAAAATACATGAAGTTGGATATTTTATACAGAAAAGAGCTTCATTTAATTCATGGTCCTGGAGGTTGAAACCGTGGATCCACAGTCCTAGAGAGATACCTCAGGACATATAACACCATGACAGCAAAGCTGAAAAGGGAAAGTCGGGTGCAGAGGCCAGCCATATGGGGTTTGTGTGCCTGGAAACAGCCTACTCTCCTGAGCACCAAGTCACTCAGTGAGACCAGCATCAAGCCATGTTGAAGGCTGCCCTTCCCCATGATTTAATTGCCTTCCACCTGGCCCCAAAGATTCTACCACTGCTCTGTGGACCAAATTTCTAACATGAGGAACTTCGATGGACACACTCAAACCATGTTCAGTCACAGCCATCAGAGGTAGTACAAGCAAGGCCTGATGGTGCATGCCTATAATCAAGGGAGTTAGGGAAGCAGAGCCAGGAGGATCACAAAGCCCAGCTTAGTAACATGGTGAGATCACATGTTCTCACTGGGCCCTGTACTCAATCCTAGTACTACAGACACACACACACACACACACACACACACACACACACACTTACAGATGCACCACAAAGATTAAAATGTAGTGAAATTGAATAATTAAGAGTTCCTCTATTTACATTTACATAGATAGCTACAACAGAGTATGAAGGTGGAACTTCTAGTGTCTGACAATTTCTAGGGCACCTCAGAAAATAAAAGCAAAGATATCAAATATCCACTAATTTCAAAGTATGATACCAGATCAGTAAACAAACATGTTGAAGAAGAACAGAAAAAAATGCTGGTGATGTGCCTCAGCCAACATAAAGGGAAGCAGAAAGAGCAATTAGCAGGAGGCACTGCTGTGGGCAGAGCTATTGTTCTTTTCTCTCTGTGCTTCATGCCAGCAGGGAAGTTGTTAGCAGTTCGTTCACAGACTATGTCCTTGTTTATCTCCAAAAAATGGAATCCTGGAACAAAGGAGTTAAGGGAGAATTTTGGCTGATTTGACTTTCAGGAGTTGTTGGTACAGTGCTTCAGTGGAAGCATATTTTTGTCTCCCACAGGACAAAGGCAAGGAGGCATTTCCAGAAGCCTCATGGAACTCAAGAAGGTATGTGGTCTTGAGTTGTTCTGAAAAATGACCTCATCTAAAGGCTTCCTGCATGAGGAGAAATGCTCCTGACTGAATGAGGTGGAGTGAGCTGCTGTACACAGAAAGAAACACCAAGGATAGAAAAGGGGAGTCTTATGAGCTGCCAGCTGGGCTGCACTAGGACTCTAGGCAGAAGTGCTTCACAAGGTGTGTGTGGCAATGGTGAAGATGTAGGTCTCCCTGATCCCACTGTCTCTTCGAGAGCACAGAGCTCCAGCCACACTCTTCCAGATTGTAACATATTTTAGGAGCTAGAAGCAATGGAGTATGTGGAAGAAAGAGAGAGGGAGAGAGGGAGAGAGGGAGGGAGGGAGGGAGAGAGAGAAAGAGAGAAGACTAGAAAGGAGGCATTCCCTGGGGTATCAGAGATTGTAGAATTGGAAGTGGATCAGATGCATATGAGACTTTTTAGTAAAACTTAACAGAAAATGTATGGTAACTTTCTAATTTTTTAGCCAGAGAAGAATTGACAGAGTGGGTTCAACAAGATAATAACAAAGGAGAAATAACTGTTTCCTGTTTATACCTGGCAAAAGCAAGTGTTCTCATTAAATTCACTGCATTACATTAATCAGATTTAGGGATATTCAAAGGAAAAGTATTAATAATGACTCATTTTTAGCTCTTCAAACAGAAATGTGTCTTACTATGAGTTTTCCCAGAAGATGACCCTGAGGCAAGCGTTAGAGTGCAAACCATTTATTTTGAAGATGATTCCCACTAACACAGGAAGAAGAAAAAGGTGACAGAAACAAGAAGTCAACCAAAGAATTCATGTTCAAACAATTTACATTATTGGATACTAGTTTTAATCTGTTTGGAGAATTCTAGAAGCCAGATAGGGTACATGTTCTTGTGGTACCTCAGGCAAAAGAAGGAGCTGGCATGAGCCCAAGTCGACGGCTTTCAGTCTTTGTAAGAAATCTTTGCTTAGACATTTACCTTCTGGAATTCCCTGAAGCAACACAGTTGGCACAAACAATACACTACAAGTGCAGTAGAAAGCAGAAACATTGAAAGGACACCCAGCAGCTGGAGACAGATTTATTTATGTCAATGGACACTGATCAAGATCACCCCCAAAATATCAGGCTGTGATCTCTGGGGGTCTAGGGCTTATATGGGATGAAAAAATAGGAAATGTAGATGCAGAATGCCTTGCCAATTGGGGAGTGGTTTATACAATGTGCATCATAGTGACCAGCTATACATCACAGTGACCAGCCATTTCTAGGACACAAATGCAAACAGATGTGGAATAGTAACTATTTAAGAAACTGAAGTATACTGGCTAGGGGAGGAACGTTTTCTATTACACTATCAGGGAAAGTACTAAGGCTAAAAATATTGGTACTAGGGTCAGAACTGAAGGGATGCCACCAAAAAAAGCATGAACAGGACACTGAAAATATCAAATATGTTCAATGGATGGTTCCATCTTCTTTATTGCAAAACATTAAGGATAAATTTGAGGGTTTTTTTATCAGTAAGTGAATGTAACTAGACACCATATGGTTGGTCGCTCAATTGATCGATTTATTGATCAATTGATTGATTGATTGATTTGGTACAGGGTCTCACCTTGTCGCACATGTCTGACTCATAGAGATCTTCCTGTCTCAGACTCCCAAGGCTGGGATTAATGTTGTGCATCAACACGCCTGGGAAGAAATGATGGCAGGAATGAACAAAAGCCAGCCAAGGAGACAAGAGCTTGGTTAGATGGTAGCCTGCTTGCCTGACTGGCAAGATGACTCCCTGAATGATATTAAGAGCTCTTATGAATACTTTCGTAAAGTTACAAAACACAGGTTGCCTAGTGACCAATAGCTCACAAAGTCTACGCAAGATGCTTTTCTCAAGACTGAGGTATACATAAAAAAGATGCAGTATTTTTACACAATGGCATATTACTCAACTATAATAAAGGTTTTCATAGGTAAATGGATATAACTAGAGACTATACTTATAAGTGAAATAAATCAGACCTGTGTGTGTAAACAACCTGTTGTCTCCTTAGTGTGACAACCTGAAAGAGCACATAAAATCTTAAAGATACAGTAGACATAGTAAACTGGAAATAAACTGCTCAAAAGAAATGAGCAGCTGAGATGAGGGATAGGAGAAAAGAAAGATAAAGAAGGGAGGGAAATATCACGTATGCGTGTATGTATGACAGCCAAGGTGATTGTACTACTAACTTTTGTCAGTTTTTGAAGGGATCAGTTAATGCTTAAAATTTTTATTTGGGCCAATTTTACATGCGTACATTTGGTAATCTGAGCAATTATGTTGAAGACAAATACATGCAATACAACAACCTTTTTTTCTTTTATGCGCTTAGTACAGCATTGACAGTCTCACTACGCAGATCAGGCTCAGAGTGATCCTCTTGTTTTCAGCCTCCCACGTGCTGAGATTACAGACACACGCCACCAAGCCCAGTCTCATTCACAGTCTCGCGCTCCCTGCGGTCAGGGCCAGCAAAGCATGCCAAGGATTGAAACCTGGCCCCTGCACTCTACCTAAGCAGGCCCTTTAGTCCAGAGTTATGTGGCTGACTGAACAACAACTGTTGAATATATATCTTCTTAACTTTTTATAAATTGGTTATCATTTCTAATGTCTTATCTTTTTTTATCCTCTTTAAAATAATAACAAATTTTAAAATTCAGAAACAGCCTTTTTAGTTTGACAGGGCATCTCATTCAGATGCAATAATGCCTAATTACTACCGCAGGCTGCAGAACATCATTACATGAGTTCAAAAATACATACATTTGGAAAATTCAGTGAAATGGATACTTTTGCCAACCCAAAGTCCTCACAGCTTACGAGTCTTGCACATAGATGAAGTCTTAGCATTTGTGCTACATAAGCCCCTACTTGTCAGCATTATATTTTCATTCCCTTCCAAGCTGTGGCTGCTTGGGGGACATTCTCCAAGCTTGTCTCAAGAATCTTGTAGTGATTGTCATTTTGTTCAATCATGGTAAGTATTTTAAATTGAAATCTTACTTGCAATAACAAATTCATAGAACATAAATTCCTGGAGATGTTTCAGTCTTCATTCAGTGTGATCAGATGCGAGACCTCTTTGCAAGCATCTTCAGGAGTCTCAGGCTCTGAAAAGCCACTTAGAAACTGCTCTTGAGCCAGTTCATAGTACAAGACTATATGTTCATGATGCTCTGTGTTGTATCATTACTAAGAGTTGTGTTTCATTTTAGTCAATGAAATGAAATATTTCTTGCTATATTTTCAGGGCTTAAAAAGCTCATCAATTTATTTATGTATTGTTCAGTAAATATGTATTGAGTCCTTACTATACACCACACATTGTTTCAGCTTTCATGGTTTTATGATGGCTAGCAACAACTTATCCTTCATCTGATCTTAGCCAAGGGTAAGCTGACGAGTAAATGAAAACTTTCATTTTCTCACTCAGGAAACCTAACTTATAGATTCTATGAGACAGAATAATATAATGACATTCATTTGATTCCTTGCAAGTGCTATAAATAAGACTTCCAACATACATTTCAAACTTGATAAGGTATTAAGGAATAAATATCAATATTTGAAGTTTTCCAGTTGTTCAAACTCCTAACTAAAAACATGTGTGTCTTCATAGGATTTCTGATCCACAAACTATGATTTATTCTGATTGATCTGTAGATAATTTTCTTAGGAGTTCCATGAATTTATTACATACTTACTCAGTCAAGGAATTTATTTATATTAGAAAAACTTTTGTTGATTTGATTTTAGTTAGTTCCATATGTATCAATAAACCCCTAATGCCAGCATGTTATTCTTTTCCTTAAAACTTATACCTGAAGAATATTCTTCTTGGGGTGCCTTTATAAACACAATCAGCCTATATTTCTTTATTTTTCTTCAAAGATTTAGTCCAGAGTTTATGATGTAGGTGGAGATATATCTGAGGGAAAAATCCAGAGTCCAAGAATATCTTGACATTCCTAAGCTCCAATAAAAACAACTTGAAATCTGTAGTCATAAGATAACATATTGCATTATTTTACCTCCCACTGCTTCAAAGAAAAAGGGGCACTTTATTTTTCTTTTCTCTAGACCTATGTCTCCCAAATTTAATATATTCTCCTTTCCTCTACTTATATTAATATCCAAGTGAATAATTAGCTATTTGCCATATATATATATATATATATATATATATATATATATATATATATATCACATTAACGACCTCTTCATATTTTCATCCTGGATAATTAATATCATGATGAATATTGGGATTATAGCTCAGTGGTAAAGTGACGCAGTGCTGGCTAGCCAAGCACAAGGTTCCTAGTTCCACCCCCCCCCCACAGACACACAAAGGAGAGATTATATTTTCTCCCAAATATTAAATTATTTTCAGTCCTCAGGTCTTCTTAATTTCTAAATTATTTTGTAGTTTCCTTTTGAAGTTTTTTACCCACATATTTCTATAGTATTTTAAGTTCTTATGGAATCTACCTGGATCACTTATAACACCTAGTAAGACAATCTTGGCAGAAAAATAGAGTAAATCACAATCTTTTCAGCTTTAGATATAGTTTAGTTGTTATCTAGACCCTCCTTTGCTTTCAGATTTGTGTTTATAGCATTCACTTGGAAATCTGAATGAGATCTGCAAGCAGAACCACCAGAGACTGAAGGACAGGGCTTGTCATCACAGCTGCTTCTCTTCCTAATACATAGATTTGGGAAGCTTGTTAGAACTTTCCAGGCCTCAGTGCCATCCCTCATTTGCTTTAAGGAAAAATAAGTAAATTAATGCAGAATCTAACACTCAGGCAGAGATGGGCTCACCTAAAGATTTTAGGGTATCTTAATTTTGGTCTTCTCTACCCAAACGCCCACAATATCCCTGGGTATAGGAATTTTATATTAATGATTTTTTAATGTCAACCTGTGTTGGAGTGGTCATGTTCATGATGTGAGGATTGATCCCAAGGCTAAGCCACATCTTCAGCCCCAGGTATATTAACCTCTGTGGCCTAACTTCCATCAGAGTTTGTGGGATACTCACTTTCCACTTTCCTTTCAAAGATCACGGAAAGTGAAGGTGGAAAAAGAGCCAAGCTTAACAAGTCAGCATGACGCTGAAATAGTTCAGTTTCAGGCTTGAGTATTTCCTGTATAATTTCAACCATGGAAATGTAGTTGAACTGGCTTAGCCAGCATTTGTTTCCCCTTGCAGAGTTGCCTTGACATTCTACCTGAATGACACATGAGGAAATTGAATTAATAAGTGGGCTGCTTTGAACTGATACTCTGGGTTCTCAGTCTTGACTCTTCAGGAATTTGAGCAGATTTTTTTTTTTTTGAATAAGCACTTCCCTGGCAAGTGCAAGGGCCTGAGTTCGATCCCCAGTTCCACCAAAAAAAAAAAAAAAAAAAAAAAAAAAAAAAAAATCTTCAGGAATTTGATACCATTGCCTTTCCCCACACTACAAAGGAGCCTCATCTTCTGGTCTCCTGATCCACATCACAAAAGGGTACAGCTGTATTCAGTTACTGGAGTTTAGAGCTAGAATCCCAACATTCTAGGACGCTGAGGCAGGAGGATCACAAGTTATAGTCCAGCTTGGGCAAGCCACTTAGTGACTTATGGAGACCCTATCTCAGAATGAAAAATGTAGGGCTGGGGATGTGGGTCATTTTGAGGACCCAGAGTTCAATCCCTGTATGATATAAAGGCATACACACAGAAAGGGAGAAAGGGAGAGAGGGAGGAGGCCAGGGGCGGAAGGGGGAGGGAGAGAAAGAAAGAGAGACAGAGAGAAAGAGACCGTGAATGCAGAAAGAAATGAATGGAGATTATCTGATGGGGGTGTCACTGACAAGATATGGAAGGCTTTCAGAGGTTCTATACAGAAAGACAATGCAATAAGACAATTTCTCTATTACTGAGGAATTGTTAGAAAAATTTTAAATGAATAAATATGGAGGCTAGGAGCATACCTCAGTGGCATGAGTTATCGTATTACACATCAGTGCCAAAACAAAGAGCTAAATTACACTAATGTGTAGACTCTTCAGGTCATAAGTTGAGGTAGAAATAACAGAAGCTACTTTACATTTTGAAATTGTAGCAGTACAACCAAAACTAAGCACAAAAAGTAAGCAAGCCATTTTTGTGCTGCAGTGAAAACTTATTTAAAAGGTCTCAAATCGTACTAATTGTTATCCCATGATTATACGATGATTGCCCTCTACTGCTGACCTCAGAAGTACACAAAATTCTCACTTGTTCCAGCAAATAGACAACTTTATGTAAAGTAAATACTAGAGTAACCACAATTGCACCATTCAAAGCTCTGTAGTTTATAAGCTATTTAAATCTATCTATGAACCAGTTCTTTCTTAAAAATAGTAGTGATGGTATTACTTGTACACTAGACATTTTGTTGGTTTTAAATGAAATAATGCATGAAACTTCCTATCTCAGTTCCTAGACCGGCCAGAGACAGCGCGGCCGGCTCCGCCATCCTGCTCCATCCCGCCCGCGCCCGCCCAACCCTTGAGACCAGCCAGAGACAGTGGCTGACTCCACCGGCCTCCTGGTTCCCATGCCAAGCTCACCCAGTGAGAGCAAATTTACAGGACTCACCAGGCTTCCCAGATCAGTGAGAGTGTGGTGAGTCTGAGGGAGAGCCTTTGGTTTCTTCCCATGCGCACTACGCGGATCCCTGTCCCCAACCCCTCCAAGCCAGTGACTGGCCTGAAACCTCAGGACCTATTCACCAACACCTCCCCAGATTCCCTGATCTAAAGCCCACTGATTGAGTGGGAATTTCCCCGATTCTCTGGGCATCAAAGGTCAGTGAGTGTAGAACCTCAGGCCCGTCGTGCCTGAGATACTTTTCCCAGGGATTAAGCTGCCATCACCTCCCATGGCCCTGTGACAACTCCAGGCACACTGTGCGAGAGAAACATTTCCAGGTGATAACCGGTCCCACCCCACAGCCCCAGACCCAGTGCAGATCGGCCTGGAGTGAGAACTCCTAGCCTGCCACACCGGAGGGACATTTCTCAGCAATCCATCATCCCACGCTACGGACCGAAACCAGCACAGCCTGGCCTGTGAGTGAGGACTCCAGGCCCACTGCACCAGAGGGACCTTTCCCAGCCTTCTTGGGTTACGGCCTGTAGACCCAGACCCAGCACAAGCTGGCCGGCTTAGTACAGCCTAGTCAGTGAATAAGATCATCCACTATCCTTTTGTGAGCCCAGAAAACCCACCAAAGCCCAGGCCCACCCACCTGGGGAACGCCCTACCTGACACAGGAGGGCTGACCCCGGGAACCAACATAGCGGAACCAAAGGAGCTGCAGCAAAAAAGGAACTGAACACAATAGCTAGACCCAGGATAGGCATACCTGGAAAATCTCAAACTTAATAGACTGGCACCCGAATCTCATAACAAGCTAAGGTTATAGCTGCACTAAAGCTCTACACCAAAGGTCAAAGATCAGTGCTATACAAAATGACAAAGAGAAGGGGAAAAATGCAATCCCAGACCTCGAGTCCATCAGGAAGGGCAGAGGACACTAGCTCAGCTGCAACAAATGAACTAACAGATACAGCAGCAAAGGAACAACAGCAGAAAGCTATAGAGGAAATAAAACGAGAAATAATTCCCCAATTTAAAAATGAAATATTTGAATGCATAGAATCTGAAATAAAGAATGAATTCCAGAAATATTGGGTGGAAAAATGATGCTCACCCAGAAAAAGTGCAGAGAGCACTATTCCAACTGACATATGTATGAATTAACAGCATTTGAAGCAAAGAAACAACAACAGAAAGATCATGAGGAACTCAAAGCAGAAATAAGTTCTGAAACCTATCTCAGTTCCTAATACCACATAGTAATACATATATATATATATATATATATATATATATATATATATATATATTTGCAATTTTTCTCATAATTCCATCACATAACTCACTGAAGACACATTGAACATGAGAAACATTACAATAATAAAAAAATGGCATACTTTGGCAAAATTGAGTAGAATATCTCTGGAAGTCAGGAATAATATTTTTAATAATCATGACAATTCAGAGCTCCTGTTCTAAAGGGAATAGCGATATAATGTTTACTTTTACCTGCAGGGTCTATGTTCAGACCATGATGCAAACATGGTTCATGTTTTCCATGCCACTCTTCCTAGTCCACTTCCCTTAGTACTTAGAAGATCCAGGCATAGAAATAGTGATGTGTGTCCAGTCCTGTTTGCTTCGCCTCTAAAATACCTAAAAAATTTTCTACTACTATGCACACATGAGAGGAGTCAAGGATATTAGTAATTAGTATATTTATAATTATTTACATCAAAGTCTAACTTATTAGAATTTTTTTTAGCTTTCAGAAACTTCTACTCTATGCATATAATGGCTTTATTTATCCCCCCCTCGGTCCTGGTTAAAGTTATATTTTGCTATACTTGTGTAACTGTCTCTACATAAAAAAGTCTAAGCCAAAGTTTCACTCATTCCTGAGCACTGTTAACATCAGAAAATCATAGTTTAAAATTGTAGATTTTTGAGTCAGTGGCTCTATAAATGTCTAATCTCAACACTCAACTAGTAAATTCCTCATTTTTTGAGACTAATCGCAGGGAGGTTATTGTCTACATTTTCCTTTAGGAATTTTATAGTTTCAAGTCTTACAATATAGTTTTTAATCCATTTGAAACATTTTTTACTCTTTTATTTATTTATGCATTTGGTACAGCATCTCGCTACGCAGCTTGGACTCATAATGATCACTGTGGATCAGTATGATCACTATGAATGCAAATTCCTCTGATGGGATGTTTCTCACTATTTTGAAACAAAGCATTGCTTAATCGAATCTTATCCTCTTGAGTTAGATATTAAATCATAAAAATAAATATATGCAGACATTTTGCTTCAAAATATCACTCAAATATGTAACACTTGAGTAATTGTTATTACCATATTTTGATAAAATTACAAGCAGTTAGCTGTTTTTAAAAACTACATCTATATACTTCATGTGTTCATGAGTTTCAGTCTGTAAAATTGTATAAATTTCCAATTCAGTGCTTTATGTTTGTGTCTCAAGGCAAGTCAACATGTTAAACTTCAATGAAAAAGAAACCTTATAAAAATACAGAAATGCATTCAACACTTGATGTAAAGTGCACTAGAGTAAATCTCTTCGAGCCATTTGGAAAATCCCAACGTGATGGTTCCCAATGAGATCTTAATGTCTTTGCTCAACAACTGTTTAAGCTAAACCACCAGCAGCTCTTATCGTCACTTTCCACATGGGCGCTTTCTGTGCGGCTCTGACCCTACGAAGGGTAATTGCTTAGCAATTGAACGTGGGTGCCACATGAGGCGACAAAAAGTTGAAAAGAACAATTTAAAAGGAAATAATAGGATCAGGATTTTAATAATTCATAAGATTTCTTAACAGGCAAGATTTTAATTATGTCTCTATCAGCTGTCCTTTTCAATTCCAACACATCACAACAATAAGTAGCTTAAGATTTTTAACCCTTAACACACAAAAGGCAGTATTTCAAAGGTATTTCATATTTTTGCTAAAATTGTGAGAGCCAACATGATTGCTCATGTTTTACTGGATAAGTTTAAGATAAACCTTTTGTTGAAAGTGGGCTTTCAATAAAAGCACACAATGAATTTATATCTCATGTCTATTATACATAACAAAAAAACCCTGTGAAACAAAATTAATTTGCTATGAACCAGATGATCAGCAACAGCACCTCACTAACTGATTTTTGTACAAAAATTTGCATTTTGTATGTACAGTACTCTGAAGAATCTTCTTCTGCTGCATTGCTCTGTTAATATAGGTCATATCTATATTAAAGTAGATTTACCCAATTTTCTTCTTACAAACAGTAGGGGAAGTTTTAGAATTTATTTGTGCTCTTACCTTGAAATGTACATTTGCAGTTAAGCGCTCTAGCACTGCGTTATACTGCTAATCATGCCTTTGGATGTCAGGTTGTAGTGGTGTTTTAGGCACCTCTGTACTTTTGACACAGGGTAGGGCACACAGCATAAGTCATATCCACTCAGTGAGTATCTTCCACTCCCTAACTACAACTGATATTTTTTTTAAATATTTATTTATTTGTTTGTTTGTTTGTTTATTGGGTACCGGGTCTTAACTGTACAACTCAGACTCCCAGGGATTGAGACTACAAGCATGTACTACCATGCCCAGTTTAGGTGGTTGGCTCAGCAAAGGCCAGCCTGACGCACAGTACTGGGAATTGAACCTGGGTCCTTGTGCTTCCCAGGCAGCCACTCAGAATACCAAGCTATCTCCCAGTCCTACAACTGATATTCCTATCCTAAACCCACCCATGGAATTATTTTAGATTATTCTTCATTATGCCAAGAAACAGGGAGTCAACCAATCCATTATGTCTCTACATAATACCAAATTATGCTACGTCAGAGCCACCAAAAATAAAAGATTACTTGGCATCACTACCTGATTTGGGGAAAGAATCTGAAGTTAGGTTCACTTTATTTCAAGGTTGCATATAAAAGATGCTGTGTATGAACCTTGGGTTACTTGTTTAGTAAGCGAATAATCATGAGTAAATGTCTGAATATGTGTTATTTTTTCTTTTCTGAGCTCTTGACTCTTTTCATGTGGCTTCATAGTAAACACAGTTTTTTAGTGTGTATAAAAAAATTAATTTTTACTAAAAGTGGGACAACAAGGTACAGAGAACCCAATCAATCTGTCTTAAATAAAGAAGTATCATTGTCACTGTCATCACTTTTGTTTAAAGGACAAACTAAGGAATGCCTCTGCTCTGCTTTAATCTGAAGTTTATTAATCCCAACAAGACATGAAGAGGGAATCACAGCATCGCTCACTTTCTTCTGTCTCTGAAGGTTTCATATTCATTTATTATTATTATTATTATTATTATTATTATTATTATTATTATTATTATTATTTCTGTATTTTAGGGAAGAACCTACAGGGTCTCACTACTAGAACATACTCATAATGATTCTCCTGTTTAGAGCCTCCCAAGAACTGGGATTACAGGCACGGGACACCACGCCCAGAGCCCAGAGGTGCCTGCTCAGCGTGCCCCAGGGGCGGGGCCGGCACAGCAGACCTAAGGATGTAACCCCTGGCCCTGTGCCTTCGAATAGCTGCTTAAATTCGCTGAGCTACTCGGCTGCCCCTCAATGCTCTCTGTTTAGTGTGAATGGAAGAAATCTGTTATCAAGCTCAGAAACTAAACTGCGAGTAATTACAGCCCTGAAAATGTGCGTCGTCTTCCCTCAAAGAAACTCCTGGTGCCAGCTCTCCCCACTCTTTCTTCTATAAGAAAGAACTTTTTTTCATTCATGTGTTAATAATGACTACTTGAAGAGAAATTTCGAACTATGAAATCCAATAAGTATGCCTGCTCTTCTGGCTTTCTCACAGTTGCTGACTGATTCATAGAAGCTGATTCTTGATAAAAGCTCTGTTTTCTTTGGTTTTTGATTTCTTTTCTTTTTGTAGAAACACCCAAATGGGCAATTTCCTTTGCTTTTCACTCTCGGCCTCCATTCTGATAAATATGGCATGCCTGCAAAGGAGAACCCTGGAAGGTGTCAAAGGCGTGACTGAAGGCAACTGCAGAAACTCTTAGGAAAGAAAAGATAAACGCATTTTAAAATCTCAAGTGTTGTATTTGCTTTGAATTTCAAAGTACCAGAGACACAAATATAAAAGATATCCATGGTCACAAAAGAAAAGAATATATTGTGGTTGAAATACAAAACTCATATAGCAATAATTGCAAATGGAAAGGTAGCTTTGAGATAATTGAATTTCAATTACTTTCCTCAATTATATGGATATTAATTATACAAATGTAATTGTGAGTTATTTAAATAATCATCGGTTTTCCCTAATTTTCTTTGGGCTGAAGGTCAGAAGTGGAGCTGATGTATGCATCAAGTATTATATGCATTTTAATGAAAGGGAAATGCCTACTGTTATTCATGAAATGCACAAGTTCAGTGGGGAAATATAGTTTAAAATTACTTTTATCTATAAAAAAGGAGCAGGATTACAATGTTATAGTTTTCCTATTTCCATTCTTCTGTTGTTTGCTTATTTCCATTTCCTCTTATATGACCCAATGCACTGTATTTAAAATAGACCTAGTATGAACATGATGCAAAATATTTACAACTTTTCATAATGAAGTAGATTTGAAACTACCACAGAACCACATATGTTTTTATTCTTGCCTTCTGTTCTAAATATGACTATTTCGGTTCTCTTCGAAATATAGAAAAAAAATGAGGGGCAGCCAAATTGCTCAATTTATTAAAGTGCCTTCAAGCAGGAATAGGGGCCAGGGGTTCGATCCCTGGGCCTGTTGTGCTGCCCCTGCCTCTAGGGCATGCTGAGATGGCAACTGAGACTGGATATGGTAGTGTGAGCCTATAATCCCAGCTCTTGGGAGGCTGTAAACAGGCAGAACACTATGAGTCCAATCTAGTAGTGAGAACCTAAACATCCTGTACACCCTTCCCTAACATAAAAAAAGAAAAAAAAAAGTAATATAGAAAACATTTCCTCCTACCTGCATCAGTGAACATAATCTGTATATATTTCCCATATAAATTGATGAGTAGCTACTGGGTGAAATTAATAATCAGGACCTACTAGATGAACACCTATATAATATCCCAAATGATCAGTTGATATTTGTCTAATTTTTCTGCAGACTTTAGTATTCAAAGATCTGAAAGTATTCTCAATCAAGCTGTGAATCAACTACAAACAAAGACGTAAGACAAAAAGGAAAAATAATACCATTGCTTCTTGTTGAGACTGGTAGTGGGACCGGGTTAGGTGTGATAGTTAAAACTGATGAATGATGAACTCATTTTGCCCAGTACTGACTTTGGAACCACCTACATCTATAGGCCATTGAGTACTCAATCACTGCCTCTCTGGTTGATGTGACAGGGAATGCGGGGAAGTCAATTTACCTGAGGCTCAGACAGATTAACTATAACTGCAGGAGAAAAATGGATCAATAGTGGGAGCTTACCTTCTATTATCTTTCTGAGAAGGTAAAGGGAAGTACAGAAAATTTTAAACAACACCATTCTTCATGAAAACTGAAAAGAGAGAAGAGCTGAAAGTAGCTTCTACTGGCCCTGAGATCTTTATGTCTTTGTTCTTTAAGCCAAGCACTTTTATTTTGCCAAGAAACTATAACAGTTAGCCTTTGGCAATAACCAAACATGCAATGGACCCCAAACAAACCAAATCCATTCACAGGATCACAGAGAACCACTCCATGAAAGCAGAGAGGAGCTCATGGCTAATGACATAAACCTCATTGAAGCTGACACCTCAAAAGCAAAGACACTGTATTAACTTTTATCCACATGCCTATCCAAAGGAAGCATTAAATGTTGAGGCTATGTGCTGAAATGCAGAAAGTATATTCTTCACCAAATTATGCTCTCAATGGATAAGATCAGAAGTGGCAGGATCCTAGGTCTAAGAAAGTATACACAGAATATCTATCCCCTTAGATTGTAGACAAAGTAATCACTTCTGACTCCAAGGTGCTTCTCATCGTGACTACAAAGTGCTTTCTGCCATGTGAGAAGAATTAAGGATCCTTCCTGCCATGTGATGCAAGAATACTCTGAGGCATATTATAGGGAAAAACCTACCAAGTTAGAATTTACATCCCATTACTTCATGCTGGAGAGAGAGCTCAGTGGCCTAAGCACCTGCCTGGCAAGCACAAGGTCCTGAATTCGATCTCTCATACAAAATAAATGAATAAATAGATAAACAGAAAATTTAAACAAATTATATCCTGTTACTTTTTCCTTCCTTCCTTCCTTCCTTCCTTCCTTCCTTCCTTCCTTCCTTCCTTCCTTCCTTCTTTCCTTCCTTCCTTCCTTCCTT
>PVKA01029353.1:12340-28497 GCA_004027165.1 Ctenomys sociabilis | reverse complement strand
TTGACGTTTATCAAAGGAAAAGTAAGATTCTGCGCAAATTTAACTATATTGAGTTCTTTTCACCGACAGAAGTGTTTCAATGATTGAAGGGATGTAAATACAAAATTGTAGTGTAACATTGTGGAGGATCAGAAAACACACGTAACAGGTACTTTTGGATTGGAGAACTTTAGGATTTTGAAGAGCTCAGGATAGAGTTTTAAAGAGTCACAGTGATACATTTTGACTTAAAAATGTGCATGCTACATGAAAGTCAGCTTGAGAGAATGTAATTGAATATAAAAAAGTCAGGTAAAGTACTTTTTGCGTAACTTCGCTATCATCTGAAACACTGTCAGCAAGCAAAAAAGTACCTTCAAGCAGTGTAATTTAAACTGAAAAATAACTGTGGAAAGCTGGATGCTGATATAGATAGGGATTAATTTTTAGAAACGTGACAAAAGTAATTGTGTTTTACATGTGGCTATTTCCAATTTTGGTATACTTTCGCAAAATACTTTGTATTTTGTAACTATACTCAGTATTTAGAATACACTTCAGAGAGAAGTGTATCAAAGAACATCAAGTAAATCTGACTGAAGTAAAAGTAAATTGGGAAGAGGAACTAATGATGCAGTTTGCACTTCCATAAGAGCTATTCACTGTATTTTTAGTTCTATAATTTGTAATTGTATTAATGTCTTGTATGATGAAAACATGTTCACTTTAAATATTGAGAGTTCAGCAGTGTACTTTATGGAGGCACTTAAGCAGTATTCACAATTGTATTCTGGTCTTATTAGTAATCCCACTTTATAGAAAAAAAATGGCTCCTTAGAAGGAGTTGAAAGTTATATGAAAATAAAAACTTGTACTAAATCTTGGTTTTACTGCTGTTTGGTATCCTTTGAAATTAACTTGTTAGACATTACAGTGGCTTAGAATGATTTAGAGTTTTGGTTTCTTCTCTTTTTTTCCTCTTGAAAGTGGTTTCGATAGACACAATCTCAATGATTTTATAGAGTAAGTTATCTGAAGATGTAGATTGCCACAGGTAGGACATAACATGTTCTCATGATTTTTCTGAGAGAAAAATTTGTCAGAAATACTTAAGTGTACATGAAATAATTGCACCAGAAAATAGTGAATATATTAAAAATCTGAAAAAATTCTAGAAAAAGGAGTCCTAAATAGAGAATGCTTAACATATTTTTTAATCTGGAGATGCAAAAATATGGAAAATAAAACATTTTTATATATGTCAGCTTTGCAGTCTTGATATTTTTCTATTTTTTTAAGACTTGGGTTCATGTTGTTTACCCAGGATGTTCCTAAACTGCTGTGCTCAAGTAATCTTGCTTTAGCCTCCCAAGGATTTAAAGTTGTGCTGCATAACACCTGCCTTACCTTTCCTTTTTCATTTTTTTGTCTCATAGAAGGCACGTGAAACACACAGCCCGTTACTAATCTGACCCCTCAGGAAAAGGAAGTCAGAAGGGAGGATTATATTTTGATCATCATGCTCTTTTCACTTTCCCTATAATACCATAGAAAGTTATTTTTGCAGATGCAGGAACAAACTTGCAGATTATGTAATTTGTCTGGGATTACGTGATTGGGAAGTAGCAGAGCCAAGGTTGGAATTTAGGTGTGTCTGATACCAAATCAAGTGCCCTTTTAATTATACCAGGCTGCTTGAGACTTTCTGTTGATGTTATACCGAATTGAGCTGTTTGAATAGAATTTTTAAACTGCAATATCAATGTGTTTATTGCTAAGAAGGAATTGTCATTCTGAGAAAATTTAATTTCTGATACAGTGAAATTAGTTTAGCATAATGTCTTCCTCTTATTTATATCCATATAATGAACATAATTATATTTCTCAATGAAATGACTGAAATAGCTTATTTCTCTACGAGAGAAAAAAACCTTTGGGTTTTTTTTTTTTTTTTTGCTTATAAGTGTGAAATTGCAGCAATTAAAAAGATTTTTAAGCAGAGCATGGTGATACATTGCCGTGATTCCAGCACTCTGAGAAACTGAGGCAGGAGGCTGGTTAATTTTGAGCCTATTCTGGGTAATTTAGCAGAAAGTAAACAATAAAACTAAGGATGTTGCTCACTGTGCTGGCCCAGGGTTTAATCCGCAGTATTGCTTACCCACAAAAAGCATTTTTATCTTAGCAACCAAAAATAAAAGACAAAAGCTATGAAACATTTGATGACCACTGTGAAAAATAGTTTGTTTTGTTTTGTTTTTGCTGTACTGGGGATTGAACTGAGGACCCTGAGCTTGCCAGGCAAGTTTTTATTCTACTGAGCTCTGAGCTATCTCCCTGGCCCTAAAAAGTGGTTTGGATTGTCCATATTCTTTTCCAGTGTAGAACATTCCAGAGGATTGAGTACTGGTAATGCCTATAGTATATTTAGTTTGATTGAAGTTGTTATTAGACAATAATAGTTTGATGGTGACATCTTTAACAAAGCGATAAGTATATTCAAAGCTAATTAAGTATATAAATAGGAATTTCTAAGAAACCTAATATTAGATTTCTTTTAAAAATAGGAATATGAGATCATAAACATATTACTCTAGCTTGTTTTGTATCATTTAATATTTTAAACATTTTTTCAGATCAGTACATGTAAATTTGACTTTTCTTGTATTTAAATAACATTTTAAGTATGTATGTGTCATAAATTATGACACATTACAGCAATAATTGACGTTCAGATTGTCTCCTGTCCCCCTACCCTTTTTTTTTTTTTTCATTGTATCAGTTTTTAGTTAAAGTTGTACATTAGAGGACTTCATTCCTGTGTCTTCTTAGTTGCTTCTTTCTTGTCAGTTTGGCATTTCTTGTCAATTGCCATTTTCCTTTCCTATGTGGTGGGATTTGGCTTTTTGTTCCAGGATCTTTTGCAGCCTTTGTCCACTTTTAGCCCGGAGATGTCCATTTTACTGGGGTGAATGCCCACATGAATATTTGTGCCATTTACCTTTTCGCGTTTCTCTGATTAAGTGTTGATGACGTATGTCTTCCTGTAAACTTGGACTACCTTGCCAATCTGCTGACCTTTGCAGTGTCCTTGTACAACCTGAACCTCATCATCCTTTGGCTGGGCATAAATCAAACATTGTGTTTCTGCCTCAGCTCTTTGGAAAGCAGAAAAGACATAATCTTCCTGTGAACGTGGGGAAGGTGCATTTTGGTTTTTGCTTTGGTCCTAAGTCACGAAAGGATCAAACTTCATTTTGGCTGCTGCAACTCCAGCAGTGACTGTAAAAAAGGAAGAGTCTCTACCCTTTTTAAAGGTTTTTTGTTGTTGTTGCTGTTGGTATTATAATGAAAAAAGAACCATTCTTACATATATCTCTTTAATTCCTTATACATTGATGCCATTTCTCATTAGAATACATTTTTTTCTTATTTGGGTTTGCTAGGACAAAAAAATGCATGACTTTAGGTTTGAACAGACTTGAAAACCTGTTACTTTTTTTTCTTGGGAAGGTTACAGTGATCTAGGTGCACTGCCAACACATACTCAGAAACATTGGAAGCTATCAGCTTTTAATATTTACCGATCTGAGGCTATGATATAAAACAATGATAAATTAACTTTTCTTTAGTTTCTGGTTAGGTTTATAAGCATATTCTGGTTAATATGATAAGCATATTTACATGTGCTTATTGCCTTTTTACTTGCTGGCTCATATTTATTAGCCAGTTTTCCTTTTGGAAAGTTCACTAGTTTTTAAAATGTCAAAATTAGTAATCTTTCACCTGTCATATATATGTTGTATCTTTTTTTCCTCCATCTGTCCTTTCTCTTTTGACTATGATATATGTTGCTTATTCAGAATATTTAAACTTTAGAAGTACATTTCATTTGTTGCTTAAGAATGCTTTTGTGAACTCTTACTGTATATACTAATGTTTGGTTATAGTAAGTTTTTTATGTTTAATTCATTAATTATTTGTATGTTTAGAGAGGTTTATTGTGTTTTCTCTCAATAGCCACTTACGGCAAAGATGATATAGTAAATAGTCTTTCTTTTGTCACTGTGTATTAATCCTTTGTTTAGTCATATTCTTATATGAATATCGGATTTTATTCTTTTCCAGTAACCAGAGATGCTTTAAATTTCAGGAACCCATATCTATATGTAATGTAGGCTTCAAGACATCTGTGAATTTTCTAAATTTATACACATAGCTTTCATCGGACTTGTAAAGGAGTATATGATGCCCTTAATGGTAAGAATCACACATTACTATTACAGATTGAGAATCCCTATTCAAAATATGTGAAATATTCTAAGTCATACTTTTTGAGTTCTGAACTGTTGCACAAAGGAAAGTTTTCACCTTTGACCTGATGTGATAGGTCACTTTCAAAATGCAGGCACACATTTTGATAAAAGATAAAATTAGGTTCAGGCAATGTCATTATATGTAATATATATGTAAAAAAGTTTCCAAATCCGAGAAAATCTCAGAATCTTAAACACTTTTAGTTCCAAGCATTTCAGATGAGGGATATTTAACTTGTAGATGTTTTATATTTAAGGGAGTGTGTTGTTTTGAATAATGTTATATGTGCAACTTGCAAATTACATTTAGGAGGAAAGTAAGCATATTGGTTATGAAAAAGTTTGCCTGGAAAGTGATATTGAAAATACTTCATTTAAAAAAAAAAAAAGAAAGAAAAATTTCATTTTTTAAAACCATACTTAATTTTCTTAAGAAGTGAAAAAGCAGTCAATATGAGAATTATTTACCTTGTGACTTGTAAACTGCAGTTCTCTATCAAGCTCGAAAGCACACTCACCTGTTGCTAATGTTGACTGATGGAATAAATGTACAGTAATCTGCTTTTCTTACATAAACATTAGACTGATGGGCTTGATGGTTTTATTTTGTGCAGAGTCTAAGCATTCTAAAAAATTATCAACTACATGTTTGTAACAACACTATGTAAGTTATGAAGGCATTTAATGAGAATAATTTCAAGTGGCTTTTGTAATTATCTTCATTGGTGGGCATCATGTTACTTATGTTCTCAAAACTCCACTAAGCCAAAGAATTAATTCCAGGGTCAAGGTTAAGATTGCTGTTTTTAATTTCATAGTTTTTACAGGTGCTTGAAGCCACCCAAATAATACCTTTAGGAAAACCTCATATGTAGTAATTACTGTTTAGACGACTTGCACGAATTGGAATGCAATTATTCCAGAGTTACTCATTGGTGCCTCACTTGAGAGTCTTGAGAAAGAGATCATGGACTGATCACTGAAGCGGTTGGTCTCTCTTAAGGGAATTCTGGAATGTCTGCACCATTCTCTTAAATTTTCTGATAGTTTTTTTTTTTAACAAAATTGAAATAATAGTGGATACTCAAACATTGCTTTCTACTTCAGAAAATGTTCCTGTAGGTGGACTTAATAATTGTGCTTCACAGTAGTGCATTTAACGTTTCCGACCCATTTGCCAGTATCTGCACTTATGTACTAGGCCTTTTTGTCTGTACATTAATTAGTTTTTGCTTTAATTAACCAGTTATCTTTTAGAGAAGATAAAATCGTTTTTCAGCTTTTAAATTATATATTTACTATTCTGTGTTCTTCATTCCTTTGTATTGACACAGATTTTCATTTAGTACCATTCTCTTTCATCCTGAAGGATTTCTTTTAACATTACATTGAAAAACCTATTGGTGATGAATTCCTTTTTACTTTTATGTGTCTGAAAAAGTTTTTTTTTTAACTTAGTGTTCTAAAGACAGTTTTGCTGGTTTTAGTATTCTAGGTTAATATTATTCTTTCAGTACTTAAAAGATTTTGCTCCACTGTCTTTTGGCTTTATTTTTATTTTTTTAAATTAAATTAAATTTTTTTTTTCATGAGAAAGCTGCCAACATTTGTACCTGATGTATCTTTTTGACCTTCAGCTGTTTTTATGTTTTTCTCTAAGTTTTAAGTAATTTGGTTATAATGTTCTTTGCTATTATATGCATGGGTGTTGGGTTTTTGGACCTTTGAGTTTATAGTTCTGGTTATGTTTGGAAATTGTGGGCAGTTGTTGCTTTGCATAGTTTCTCTGTGCTCTTTTCCTTCTTTCTTAGGAACTCAGATTATCAGAACTGTTCCATAGGTGCTGATATTCTATTTATTTTTCCTTTCTGCCTTTCCTTCTTACCTTTTCTTTCTGTGCTACTGCAGATTAAATCAGTCCTTTGTACTGAGGCACACTCCTAGCTCTTTTTAATTGTCAGCATCTCACTAATAACCTACACTAGATTCAAACTTGTGATCTTCTTGCCTCAGCCTCCTAGAATGTGACAGGTACCTAGAATGACAGGTATGTGCCACATACCTGTCAATGTTTTTTCCTTGTTTTAGTTTTTAATTCTGTGTTTCCAGTTCACTAATCGTTTTTTCCTGCAATATATAATCTGCTTTTAGTACCAGTCAATGTGTTTTTGTCTCGCTCTCCCTGTCTCCCATTTTAGAAATTTTGGTCTTTAAAAATTATCTTCATTTTTCTCCTTAATATATTCTTTTTTTCCTGTTTTTTTGAACAAATGGGATATTTTGATAATGATTATTTATATTTAGTACAGGGTCTACAGGGTCTCACTACACAGCTTGGACTCATAGTGATCCTCCTGTTTTCAGCCTCCTAAATACTGGGATTATAGGTGCATGCCACCATTTCCAGTCTGTCACTGTCTCAGTGTGCCTGGGGGCAGGGCCAGCTTGGCATGCCAGGGATCAAACCTCGACCCCTTTGTCTGTCTAAGCAGGCGCTTTAATCTGTTGAGCTATCTGGCCAGCCCTGATAAAGATTACTTTGATGATATTTACTAATCCTGTCTTTTGTTTCTGTTGATTTGCATTTCTGTTCATTATGGACCATTTTTTTCTGCTTCTCTTCAAATTGACCAGATATTGGCATTTTTGTTGTTTTTGTTTTCTTCTGCTTGTTTGACAAAAGATGTTGCTGTGTAGTTCAAGTTGGCCGTGAACTTGGAACAGTCTTTCTGCCTCAGAGTACTGAGTGCTGGGTTTACAGGTGTATACCACCATACACAGCTCAAATAAGATTTTATGCAGCTACATACTGGGTATTTTCTTATTCCTATAAGTACTTTTAGATTACAGGTGTGTTTGAGATACATTGGAGGGAATTAAAAACAATTTGATCATCTTAAGCCTTACCATAAGTTTTCTGAAGGGGCTGCACAGAGCCTTTAGTCTGAGTTGGTTTCACAGCCCAGGCAGTGCAGTGCTTTTGTGTTCCTTTTAGAGTATTCTGCCCAGAGCCAGGAATGTTCAGGTTTTTCTCTATTGGCTGATGGGAACATTGGTTGAATGAATTCTACAGATTTTTTCTGCCTGAACATTTTGAGTAGTACTTTAACGTTCAGTTTCTTTGCATACATGCACTGATTGGTACTTTCTTAAAAATTCCGTTTATGTCTCTATCCTTTGCAGTTGACATGAAAATGTCAACTGTCATAGCGTCCATGAACTTCCAGCTCTAGCTCAACTCTTAGTGCAGTGTGGCATTCCTGAATTAACTTCAATTCTCCTTTCCTGTCTTGTGCCCTGAACACTCTTCCAGCATTCAGAGAACCTCATTTCCTTTTCCTGAGGACTCACCATTCTGCACTCATTTTTTGTTTAATATCTGGTGTGGGAAAAGTGTTACATGTTTTCATTCTGTTTTAGTTGTTTGAAAGAGGGTAATTTGAGAGTATTACTTTCTCTTGGTAAAGGTAAAAAGTAGATGGATCTTTTTGTCTTTTTAGGTTAATTTAAGGAAAAAGAATGAAATTGGATAATTTGAATTATAATTGAGGGAAGGGCAGGCCAAATAGCTCAGCCCATTAAAGCGCCAGCAAGCAGGCCCAACCCGGGATTGGATCCCAGGGCATGCTTGGACCTGATTGAATCTGGGCGTGGCTCCTGTAATCTCAGCAATTGGGAGGCTGAAAATAGGAGGATCACTACAAATCTGATCTACGTAGTAAGACTTGGTAGATCCTGTACTAAAATCTAAGAAAAAAAAAGAAGATTGATGTAGGCATGTCTGTTTATATAATTTTTAGCCTGGTGTTAAGCTCAGACTCTTGTTAACTGGAAGTAACCATGATAGTGTCACCTTTTTCTCCTGTAGGAGTTTCAAGTGAATGCCGTTTGATTTTTTTGTGTGTTAGCAGTGCTGTATTCATTTTAAGAATGTAGGATTTGTTGCATCCCATTAGATGCAGCTGAGTCTGAAGTGGATTTTCAGACTTGCAGTGACACATCTAGCTCCAGAAGAGGGTAATGGATTTCCTCTTTGTTTGATGAGGTTATTGGTCATGTTCTTGCTGTGAGTGGATGGATTCTTTTCAAAGGCTTATTTCCTGTTCTTTCTGTAATATCCCTTTTCCAAGCCAAGTAGTGGGAAAGGGAATAATAAGGGATTGGTGGTATTAGAGATAATTTAGTCAACATGTTACAGGTACAAAAAATGTAGATAGTTTACTTTAAGGTGAGCATTGTTACAATTCTGAGATATTCACATTGAATGACATAATTCTACCCAAAGGTACTGGACTTGTTAAAGTATCAGGATAGTCTTTTTTTTTTTTTTCCCTCTTTGGTGTACTGAGATTAAATATAGGGTCTTTTGCCCTGAATTGCATCTCCATACTGCACCCCTTAAAATTTTGAGACAGGTATTGCTAAATTGCTTAGGCTCTAAATTTGTGATCCTCCTGCCTCATCCTCCCTGAAAATTGGGATTAAGGCCTGCAGTACATGCCCCACTTGTCTTTTTTTAATTGGTGCTGTCGAATTCTTCTGTTGGAAGGTGGTGGTTTGAAAATTGCAAATTGAATTGGTATTAATATAGCAACTTGCAAAGTGAATTTGGAGGAAACTAATTTTCACTTCCCTAAAATTGTGCACAACTAAAGTAATTGATTTACAATTAAGTACTCAGAAGTGACAAAAGGGGTAGTAACCTTTGGCAGGTATCTTAGTTTTTGCTCAGCGTGATTATTATGGATCTGAGGTTAAGTAACTATGCAACTTGAAACTTTAGCATATTTGTTTTTACTTGTAAATTATACTTGAATTGGGCTTAATGAATGTAATTTATCAGTGTTTATCAGTATATATCTATAACATAATCCTAGCTTATATCCCCTTCACTTTGAAGCAAAATAGTATAGAAAATGGGCTGATCAGTCTAGCATAGTGTTTTTTTTTTTTTTCCTGATAACTAAGCCAGCAAGTTTTGGTATGAGTTTTTATAGCTTGTTTGTAGGCAATGAATTCTATGGCAGATACTCTTACTATTGGGTTTTCAAAATAATGCCTTGATAAAGTAAAAATGAAATTATAACAAAAAGCTAGCTGTAAAACATTAATGTTACTGAATCTAACCATAAAGATGAATTTATTTGCTATTTCTATTTTTTTCTAAGAGCATAATCATTTAAATTACGGCTGTCAATGGTTTTTTTTCAAATGTAAAAGTGTAACGTAAAAGGGGATGGTATTTTAAATACTCAGTAATGAGAAATGTCCGTATCTAAATATAGTCAGGAATGTTGGCCCTTCAAGCAAATTGAGTTAACTTACAATTGATACGTATTTTTCAGTCTTGCATTTGACTTCATCTTAAGTTTTATCAATGCCAAATTGAGAGTAGTTTAGCAATTTTGATAGTAAGATTATAGTTCAAATGACTCAGAAACTCAAAGTTATTCTGTATTTGGATACAGGCTGCCTGGAGTTGCCGGCATTTTAAATATCAGTACAATATAATGCTTTTTAATAAATATGCCCAACTTATAAAATGTATATGCACACCTCTGGCAGAAAACCAAGTTAGCTTAATTATTTCCTGCATAAAAGAGTTGACTGGAAAGAATGGATTGATGTGATTTTAAAGTATATTTTAATAGCTTCATTTTGTTAAATGATATAGAATAAAAACTATTCGCTGTTGTGTTTTAGGGCATAATAGGACATAAAGTTCCTCTCTCTTGCTCTCTGTCTCATTCTTTTGCTTGCTCACTTGCTTTTTTTAAATTTTTTTGGTGGTACTGGACATTGTATCCAAGTCCTTTGTATTGAGCTACATCTTTAGCAGTTTATTAAAACATTAGATTTTTTTTTTTTTTTTTTTTTTTTTTTGACAAGGGTCTTAGTTTCCCAGGCTAGACTCAAACTTTTCATTTTCCTACCTTAGCCTCCCAGAGTCCTAGAGTCACAGGCATGCAACTGTGGCCATTTTAAAATTCTTTATCATCATGCTTTGAAGGTTACAACAAAAAAAGCAGACTTACTTGATGATATTTGTGTCTTGGAGCAGGTGTTACAGGAAGGAAATAAGTCTGTGTTACATTTGCCCCTGAACCAGGGACATGGTTTAGGAGCAGGCCTGTCCAGACATGTTGGTAAGCAAGATGCTACAGTGTGCCTTCCCCCCCCACCTAGATTGTGACTTTGTGATTAATTAATCTTGTAACCACTTATGGACTATTGTATCTCATAAACACTAACTTGTTTTGGTGTTTTTACTGGTTTTGGCCATTTAAAAAAAAAATTTGCTGTTGGACCCATTTTTTTTTAAACATGCTTTAATAGTTATAGTAGCATATAACTACTTTCTCTTTGCTGCTATTGTTTATCATGAAATGGAACCTATAGTTTACATTTTCTGGTGCTGTAGTCTTTCCTAGTGTTCCACATATATGGTTATACTTAAAAGTGTTCAAGTAAGTCAGATGGTGTTGCATGTAGATTTAACCTTTAGATGAGCTGTTCATCTTTCCTTTCCTGTCAATCTAACTAATAACTGTTGACAAGTCATAATTGTTTGAGAGTAAAATCAGTCATCTTTCTTTCCCTATAATTTCCTTTTTTTTTTTTTTTTTTTTTTTTTTTTTTTTTTTTTTTTTTTTTTTTTTTTTTTTTTTTTTTTTTTTTTTTTTTGTGGAACCAGGGATTGAACTCAGGCCCTTGTGCTTGCCAGACAAGCACTTATTCTACTGAGCCATCTCCCTGACCACTCCCTATAATTTCTAAAAGCCTTGGTTTTCAGCATTACTGAACTCTCCAACTAATATTACTAAATTTTCTTTCTTACTAAGCTTTGACAGTTTAAGGGTAGGTTTTTATAAAATATAAATTTTAAATGTGAGTTTAACTGGAGAATGTTTGCATGTTGGTATGTATAATGTTTAACTTTTTTTTTCCCCCTGGGAATTGAACACATGATCTCACTCTTGCCAGGCAGGTACTGTGCCAGTGAGCTATATCCCTGGCCCCAACTTCTTAATTTTTAAAGTATTAATGATAGCCAGATTATTGAAGGAAGACTCCAGACCTGTTTTTCCACTTTGGAAGTTTTATGTGTAGTTCCTCTATTATATTTTTATTTTTCCCATGCTGATTCACTGTTTTATTCTCAAGTATGAGAACATATACATACATGTTCTGAAACCCTTAATATAAGAAAATTTAATTTAGGAAGCTTTTACTTTTTATTTAAATGCAGAATATCATGGGTTGTACAGTTATATTTGATTGAAGTGTGAGAATTAACTTAGAAAAACCAATTTTGAAGACAGAAAAATTCTTGAATTCTAAGTAGCTTTAAAAGCTATTAACTAAGGTGAGCAATTATTTGCCGCTCTATAATCCAATTTTGGGTATGTATGGTTGTCTAGCTACTTGGGATGCAGAGGCTTGAACCAAGCTGTGGACAGCCTGGTCAACATAAAGAGATTCTGTCTCTGAAAGACAAAGACCACTTCCTTTGCAGGAGAGGCAAACTGTTGTGATTGCCTTTTCCATCATTATTATTGTTACCTTTTTCAGTCATTATATCACTATTACCATTATTTTTTTTTTTATACACTTTTTTTTTTTTTTTTTTTTTCCAGAACCAGGAATTGAATTCAGGCTCTTGTGCTTGCCAGGGAAGCGCTTATTCCACTGAGCCATCTCCCCGGGCCCTATATCATTATTCTTAAGGTCACCCTTACTGAAAGTTTAACAAACAGTTGCTGTATACAGTTTCATAAGTAGTGATTTGATTTGCATATTATGATAATGTTTTATGTGTATGGGTATGTTTTAAACTTTCTAAATTAGCAGTGAAAACTTTTAAAGGGGATTTTAGAGTTGCTATGCACTCCTATACTTTTAAGTCCTAATTTCCTACTGACTTTACCAGTTTAGAATGGAGGATAACAGAATTTAGAACATCAACCCTTTGCATGTTACCTAAGCTTCCACAGTTCTCATATAAAACATGCAAGGACTGATCACAACATACAGTAAATATTTTTGAAAATTTACTACAGTAAAAGATAGATTGTCATTAATCCTCAAGACACTCTCTCACCCGTCAAATCAATTTATTCCATCTTTCTCCGCAATTTTTGAAGCAATTTTTGAAGTTGTTTTTCATGAGTATTTAAGAAGTTTGATAAAAATAAGAGTGAATGTTGCTGTCAAGTGCCATCCAGCAGGAAGGCAGGCTCATAAAAACATAAAGGTGTGCTTTTATTCACCTTATTTACTAGATCTGGCATGGCAACTTTTGTCTCTGCCTCAAAATCAAAATGACAGTGAAAGGTAAATATTTCCATTCAGTTCAAAACATCAAGGCAGGCAGGACAGCACAACTAAATTCTCTATTTTCATAGAGAACTTTAAGAACTACTTCAGAAAGTAGAAAGCATCATAAATAACTGTTTAAAGGTTCAAAGGGGGAGTATTTTTGAAAAGGATTATTGCAGTGTGTCTTTTATTTTAATACATTTTTAAAAAATTTAAACAAAGTCTATGTTTATTTCATGTGTTTAGTACAGGGTCTATAGGGTCTCACCATACAGATTGAACTCATAGTGAGCCTCCTGTTTTCAGCATCCCAATGCTGGGATTTCAGGGCCACACTACAACACCCAGACTAAATTCAGGGTCAAGGCCTGCACGGCACTTAGGGGGATCCAACCCTGGTCCCTGCATCTGCCTAAGCAGGCACTTTAATCCACTGAGCTCTCTGGCCTGCCCCAAAGACTTTATTTTTACTTATGTATTTTATAATATAGCTACAGGTTTGCAGTTTAATTTCTAATTTGGATTGTATGTTCTTTCACAATTAACTATTCATTTTCATCTTGTCTTGGTAAAAGACTTGAAATTAATGGATGCATATTTGATAATAGGATGGTTGAAAAATGGAGATGTAGGTAAGAAAAGAAGCAAAAGTAAAATATTTGTGTACATCGTAAACTATCTGGTTTTATTTTTCAGACTGTTTTCTTTTTGATGGCATTAATTTTTTGGACTACCTAAAGGGTCTCTATAGAGATAGAGATACCTGTTACGTCAGATTTTGAGGTAAATTTTGAATTAATACTATACTTGTTTTCCTGAATTCCTTTTATATTCTTATTTATTATACATCATAAAACCATTTTCTTTGCAGAGTTTTTTCATGTGGATTCCTTAGCAGAAATAATTTCTGTGTGCATAGATACAGTTGTTTTTCTGTTCATTTTGCTTTAGGTTCTCTGAGTTGGCTTGGTGTCTCAGTTTTGAAGAATTCTCTATCATTACTACTTTGGGTATTTCTTTGGCTTATTTCTCGTTTGGTATTCTCATTATCCTTTGGTTATGTACTCTTTCAAACAAATTCCATACCTTGGTCACAGAATAAAAGGTAAAAATTTTATTATTTTGGCATTAAAATGTAGTTTGGGAAGATCCGTAATGCAGTAAGAATAGAGTTAGGTATTGTAGCACAGATGATTTGTGCCTAAGTTATTTTCAGTGTAGAATCCAACGATGTAGAATCTCATGTAAAAGATTATTGAGTGCATTTTGATGAAATTTAAAATCATGTTAATTGCTTAGAAGACTTTATGCTATAAAGTTGTTTTGTTTTATTTATTTATTTTTCCCTAATAAGTGTGCTTAAATTTTTTTCAGTGGAGTTAGAATAACAGTACATTGGGGCCAGGCATGATCATATGTGCCTGTGATCTCAGCATTCAAGGGGCTGAGGTAGGAGAACCACAATGAGTTTGAGGCCTGACTGCAGTACACAGTGAGTTCAAGACCAGTCTGGAGTACATAGTGAGACCCTGACTGAAAAGAAAAATAAAAAACAAAAACAAAAGCCACCTCAGTATATTGAAGTGTATTCTTTTTTGGTGTTTTAAAAATTTTAATTTGAAAAATCTGTTCATAATTTATTTAAATAGTCATGCTAGCTGAGAAACATATGGATTAATTTTGTTATTCTAATGTATAATTTCCAAATGATTTAAAACAACGTAATTTTCAAATGTGATTTAAATGAGTGTTAGATTAATATTAAAGGCTCAAATGAAATTGCTAAGGCACAAATTAAAGAGATTTGCTGAGAGCTTTTACTTTTTCTACCATTCATCTAGTCTCCATAGTATAATATATATAGTTTCACAAACTGTAATTTATATAATATGCCCACATCCTCAAAGCAACACCAGCTGAAATCTTGCTTAGTGATAAAAATATTTCTGAGATAAAGTGATGTGGAAAAGCCATGCCTGGAATCCCAGCAGTTGGGAGGCTAAGGCAAGAGGATCACGTGAGCTTGAGGTCAGACTGGGCTACGTAGTGAGTTGAGACTTAGTCTAAAGTACATAGTGGGGGCCAGGGAGATGGCTCTGTAGAATAAGCACCTACCTGGCAAGCGTAAGGGCCTGAGTTCAATCCCTGGTCCACAGAAAACAAAACAAAACAAAAAAAACATAGCAAGAGCTTCTCTCAAATAAACAAACAACAAACAAAAACAAAAGAGTCATGCAGCTCACATTTTAAAAGCATATGGATTGTTAAGCATAAGAGAAGTAGGTTCTTTTTTCAAGGGAGAGGATACAGAAAAGCAGGAAAAACAAGAGTTTACATTAGATTTCTTTCCCAAATACTTCTGAGCACAATTCTGAACAACATAATTATGATATGGTAATAAACAGGTTTGAAAATATTTTTCAAAGTTGTCACCTTGAGAAAGTTATACATTAGGGAATGTGGTTGCTAAAATAGTTTCAAATGCTTTATCAGTTTCACAATCTTTTGAAAATGCAAAATCATTTTTATTTTCATAGTCATAGTAAAAATATATTTAAAATATGCATAGTAAAATATTAATAGGATACTTTGAAATAATGAAAAATTAGCATTTATTATTTTACATATTAATAAAACCATTTTCTTTGCAGAGTTCTTTCATGTGGATTCCTTAGCAGAAATAATTTCTGTGTGCATAGATACAGGTGTTTTTCTGTCTATCTTGCTTGATCTTCTCTGAGTTGCATGGATCTATGGCTTGGTGTCTCAGTTTCGAAAAATTCTCTATCATTACTACTTAGGATATTTCTTTGGCTCACTTTTCTCTTTTGGTATTCTCATTATGCATGCTTATATCCTTTATAATTGTCCTTTGGTTGTGTACTGTTATTCAATTTTAGAATTCTTTTGCTTTTCAGTTGGGGATGAGAATGTTTTCTCTCCAAGTTCATCATTTTTTCAGCTGTGTCCAGTCTACTATCAAAATCATTCTTCATTTCTATTAGTGTTACTGATTTTTATTTCATTTTGATTTTTTTCTTAGGGTTTCTATGTTACTTTTGTAGTTGCATTTTTAAGTTGCATGAATATTTTCATCAGAACTTTTAGGATGCTAATAATCACAGTTTTAATATTGTTAGTTTGAGAATTCCAAAAAGCTCTATCATACCTGAGTTGATTACTGCTTTCTCTCTTCAGACTATGTTTTTTTCTTTTGATATGTCTTGTATTTTTTTGTTGTTGATATCTGGATATGATACATGGCATAAAGGAACTTAGACATACTTTAATGTGAGATTTTTATGTTATAGTATTTGGTTATGAGTTAGGCTGTATTTACTATTTGCTGTATCTTTTTTTATTTTAAGGAGAAAAAAATAGATAAAGCATTGGATATGATACACGATTTAAAAACCCCAAAACAATAGGCATTCAGCAATGGTTGTTATATTGCATTGTTGTCTTCAATGTAATTGCTCAGTTTACTAGATATAGCATGTAAAATTGGTCAAAATAAAGGTTTTTTTTTTTTTTTTTTTTTTT